>PVLC010004820.1:0-17601 GCA_004027655.1 Graphiurus murinus | reverse complement strand
TGGCCAGTTGATTTTGATGCTGCTGTTGCTCCAGAAGTATTCTTCCTGGAGCAGTGAGTTTTGGGGGTCAAAAACTGATGTGGCAAAACAAACACAGTGTAATTTGGGGCATTCAGCATCTAATAAGGAAAGAGATGTGGGCAGTGAGTGAGAGAAGATTGAGGGAACGGAAATGCTACAACTTAACCCCCAAACCCAAACCTAAAACAAACTCTAAAACCTAAACCCAAAGCATCCCTATTACTGCTTCCCCTGCTGAGGCAGAGACTCATTCCTGCATATCCCTCCCTTGAAAAGCTCCAGAACCTGATGCACAGATTTGCTCATGACTATAGAGGTTGACAGGAAGGTGATAAGTAACAGGTGATTATTGCTATCTTGTCCAGGGAGCAGGGACACGAGATGGGACCCTGATAAGGAACATCGTTTCCAGGAGTGAGACTGACTTAAGTCTCATCAAGGGTCAGTTCAAGAAGATGTATGGCAAGACCCTCAGCAGCATGATCATGGTAAGATTCTAATGCCACTTGTGACAGACATCATTGGGAAACCTAGATGTGGTGACCGATGTCACAGGCGTCCATCCCCTCCCAGTGGGCATTACATACTTTCACTGATTACTCTAGAGTGTGTGCAGGGGACAAGAGGTAGAGCAGTGTGGTTAGAGCTCAAGGGATATCTTGGGTGGAGCGGGGTGGGGCACACCACGGAGACCAAAGTATGGCGGACCCTTTGTGCCTGATCCAGAAAGTTGGTTTCATATTTGAGCTTGGAAATACACCAAAATCTTGCAGAAGATCTATCTGAGAAGTCAATGAGGGTATCCCTTGGTAAGAATTGGGACCCCCCACTCAATCTAGACTTAAGAGGTCCTGGCAGCATACTTTCAAGGAAATAAATTGGAAGGATACCAGTGTGTTGCAAACAGATTCCAATCAGTAAATGTTCTAGAGTCTTCAAATGCAGAGTGACTGTTGACCACCATAATTTCAAGAGAAATAGCTCATGTGGTGGCAATTCATGCAAAATAAGGCCTCAGCAATTTCATTGTCAATAGACATCATAACAGATATGTCCCTAAGTCTTCATTGGCTACTAAGTCAGGTTGCTACTTCTCCTACAAAGGTAGACTGTTAACTCCATTTTCCAAGAAATACATAGTTTATAGTACAGTTGATGCTCTGCATCTATGGGTTCCACATCCCCAAGATCTACATCTGTGGGTTTAATCAACCAAGGATAAAAAACATTCAGAAAAAAATTGCATTTGTACTGAAAATAGACTTTTTTCTTCTCATTATTCCCTAAATAATAGACTATAATAACTATTTACATAGCATTTACGTGGTATTAGGTATAAATAACCTACAGATGATTGCAGGAGGAGACAGGAGGATTGTGTAGGTTGCATATAAATACTATATCATTTTACATATGGGACTTGAGCATCTGCAGGTTTTGGTCTTTGTTGGGAAAACGGTGAGGAAATCAATTTCCTGAAGATACTGATAGATGACTGTTATGTTTAGAAAATATTTCTGCTTTAAGATGTTTCAGGATGGGGCAGCACCCCTGCAGGTGGATAGGGGTGAGGGGAGGGCTGGAATTATTCCTTGTTTTCTGACTTCTCAGCCAGCATTGCAAGGAGACAACAGCAAAGCACAAACCAGCCTGTCCTGCTACCACATTTCCCATGGGCAGTTCAGGGCCAATTGTCATGCCTTCTTTCAGCCACAGTTACTTGTGGCATCAGAATGATTTCTGTCACTTTTCAGCATTCCATTGAGATAGAGTTACCATACACTTCCAAAGAACAGCAACCACAAAATGTTAGGTAAAGTGATCACATCAACCTGTCTAAGTGTTAGACCCCATGATACAGAGAGACCTATTAGGCTAATGATTTCAGAATTGAAATGCAGCTGTTTAACCCGCAGTTGATAATTTTGCCTAACATTGTCACTTAAGAAGAGTTCAGTGGGAGTGGTAAATGAGTTAATCAAATATTTTCTTTAGAAGACAGCTCATTCTGTGTAAATTCAAAAGAATCTGGGTAAATTTTCCTAAACCATCGAGCAATAGTTGATTCCCTGAGTACTAAACTTCTCCAGAGCAAAGCAGAACTAGCCCCAGGCCTTCCACTTACCCACCACAACCCTGGATGAGACCATCTCCCTCTTTTGGTCACATTGTCATCAATTGCAGAAAGAGGGAGCTAGATGATCTATCAAGTCCCCTGGGCTCTGTGCGCAGACCCTCAGGTAGCCAGTTCAGGCTAAGAAATGGGGCTCAGTCACTGGACATGTGGGGTCCAGCTCACAGGGAAGGGGCACTATTGACCCCAATGTGAGAGCTGGCTGCTAAGCAGCAGGCTCAAGTCTTCCTATGAATCCCTCCTCACCACATCTCAGGAAGATGCCCATCATCAACCTTGACATTTTATAGGGGTGAGAATAAGTCTTAGAGGGGAGGTGATGGTCAGTGTATGACAGAGCCATGATCCAGGCCGATGCAGACCTCCACCCCATGGCCTTGCTTTCAGGTCTAGCACTGGGAACCCTGCTTTTAACCTTAGTGTGTGGACCAGCTTTTTATCACTGTAAAAACAGACCTGGAAAAAAAAGCTTAAAGGAGAAAAGGTTTATTTGGGCTTGCAGCTTCTAAGGTGTCAGCCCATCCTCAGCTGGCTCCATTGCTTTGGATCTGTGGTGAGGAAGAACATCATGTTTCAACACAACTGTTCACTACTTGGTCTAGGAAGTAAGAGAAAGAAAAGGGCTGAGGACAACGAATATCTGTCAAGGACACTCACTCGATGACCTACTTTCTCCAACTAGGTCCCAATTCCTATAGCTCCCATCCACTCCCAATTGCTAATCCACCATTGGGCTAACCCACTGACCAGGTCAGAGTCCTCATGGTCCAATCACATCCCAAAGGCCACCTCTGGATATGGCAGTACTGGGGATCAAGCCCTCAACACACAAGCTTTGGGGGACATTTCACAGTCACATCCTGACCCTTGGCTCTCTGAACTGCTATATCAAGTGTTGAGTAATAATGGATTGTGTCAAATAAGTGAATGGTTGGGTGCACCCAGGTCCTGTGTGTGGCATGGGGAGGGGCCCTGAGGCCACTGAAGGGATGAGGAAGACATTCACACCTTCCTTGTTTAAGAGCAAAACTGTCTGTGAGTCATTTTTCACAACTGACTCCTGTGTGGTTGGTAAAAGGATAAAAAGGAGACACAAAGGAACAGTTCGAAATGAAGAATAGGGAAGAGGGGGGAATACAGGGTGGAGCTTGAGGCATAGGAACACTTGAAGGGATGGACCCTCCAAAGACCACAGCTCTCAGGAGTAATAATAGTAGCTGCTCTTGACAAACCGGGCCAACCCTCTTCTGACTCCCCTTTCCTTCTGCCCTCAGGATGATACCAGTGGTGACTACAAGAATGCCCTGCTGAGCTTGGTGGGCAGCGACCCCTGAGAGCCCCGAAGAACGAGCTCAGAGGCCAGGAAGCCAGAGTCTGTGGTCCATGGTGGGGTGGGGGTGGGGTGGGAAGCTCAGGCAGGCTTTAGACTTCTATCTCCCAGTTACCATTGCTTTCCACCAATATTCTGACTCAGAGGGTGAGACCAGCCCCTGGATCCTCTTTTCACCTCTTCCCCAGGTTATTTTCAGGCGTATGCACAACACCAATCTCAGCAAACCTCTGGCTGGACAAATACATTGGAATGAGGATCCAGGGTCATTTTTCCTCTCTAGACAGGAGTTCCCCAACTTTGATCGGGTACATGTCACATATATATCTTGGTTCTGCCCTCATCTACTGAATCAGGATCTCCAAAGAAGGAACCAGGGAATATGATTCCTTGCAGGTGCCTCTTACTGATAATGCTTCTCTATCAAGCAACCAGTTAGAAGGCCATGAGAATCCTTTTGTTAAGGATTTATTCTATGTGCAACTGACAAAGGGACACTTTTCATGCCAGTTGGGATTCCTGTAACATTCATTTGCCAGCTTCAATGGAAAACATTGGGCTCTGCATGGAAGAAAAATTTTCTCACACCATCCTAATAGCAGAATGACTAGACTACAAGTCAATGTCCTGACCCAAGGACACTGTCCCAAGAGGCTGAGGCTTCCCTGGCTATTGACCAAATAAACTACTCTTTCTTTCCATGACGCACTGTACAGAAGAGGGGAGCACACCAAACTCTTATCCTGACCCAAGGGCCACTAAGCTTGGATACCCAGAGAAGTTGAGGGTTGTCTTTCTCAATATTTTCTGGATTTCAGAATAATAAACATTTGTACATTCAAAAAGCATCCTTGAATCTTTTGCTGTGACCAAGGTAAGAACAATGTATTGGTCAGAAACAGAGCTTTGGGGAGGAATTGAACCTAAACTCACCTGTGGGCATTCCCACAGGGAATGCTGGGGATGAGCTGTGCCCACAGTGACCCTGGGGACCATTATAAATGAGGTCACTTTCTGTCTGCCTCCTGATTTGCAGTGGATATCTCAGGGTTGGAAGGAAAAATCACCTGGCCCTATTCCAGCCTGTAGCTGGACTGCCCCTCCCACAGTATCCACCCAGGCCCCCATCCATCCACAGAGGTAGTCCTGGCTATACTTGGGTTGTACTTGGTATATGTAGAATGCAACTGGTTCTCTCCAAAAATAGGAACTCACTGTGTCCCTTGGATGATCCAGTTTTTTTTTTCCAGCTAGTGTGATCTGTAGACTTCTTCCTTTAACTGAGCCAAAATTTGCCTCACTGTGCCCACTGCTCTCAACTCTGCCATCTAGAGCCATACATTTATTCTTTTCCAATAACAACATTTTGGTATTGGAAGAAGACTCATAGCCAAGAATGGTGGTACATGCCTGTAATTCCAGTACTTGGAAGGCTGAGATAGGAAAATCGCAGGTTTGAGGATAGTCTCAGCAACTTAGTAAAACCCTCATGAAGTTAATAAGATCCTGTTTCAAAACAAAATACAAAATAGGACTGAGGTGGAGCTCAGAGGTAGAAAGCTCTTAGGTTCAATACCTAGTACTAAACATACACACACAAAATATTCACATGTTCCACTAAGACTTCTGCCAAAGCTAAATGTCCCCAGTACCCCCAAATCCCCTCCTGCACAAGGTTTGGAGCCAGGGTCTCTAAACACAGTCCTGTTTGCAAATTCCAAAGTCTGGCCCCAAAACTAAGGGCTCATCCCTAGGTGAGAGATCAGAGATATGAGAACAATGTGGATCCTGAGTTCACACCAATGGGAGGAAGATTCCAGCTCTGTGACACTGACCTACTCACTTTCTCTAAGACTCAATTTCCTTACCTGTCAATTTAGGGTGGGGTCCTAATTACCACTGTTGCCTGTCAAACTATCCTATTTCTAGCAAAATAAAACCATCATTTCATGATGCTCGTGGATTCCGTTGGCCAAGAATTCAGGAGGGCACAGTAAAGATGACTTGTCTCTTCTCTAGAGAACCTGGAGACCTTGTTGGGAAGATCTAAAAGTTGGGGTGATTCTGGAGCAGGGGGCTGAAATCACATGGAAACTTCTCTCCCACATTGGGTGTCTGGGTGAGGGGACTAGAAAACTGGGGTCATCCTGAAATGACCACAAAACTCTGGCATGCAGCAGCCTCTCCAGCATGGTGGCATCAGAGTGGAAGGATGCCATATGTGCTGGCTCAGGGCCAGACAGTTGTGGCTGTCCAGTGGACAGGAGGACACTGCCTTGCCTGCATGAGTTAGCCTCAGGAGTCCAATAGCATCACTTCCTCATGTGCTAATGGTCAAAAATATCTCCAGCTATTATAGTTAGATATAAAATGTCCACTAAATAACTAATTTATTAATATTTAGGGTTGATATAGTTGAGTCATGAGGGTTGTAATCCCAGCAGTGGATTGTAATGGATTTATCTGGGTGTGGCTGGAGGGATGGATCCCTGGGGGTACAGCCTTGGGGGTTATATTTGGTTCCTCTTCCCCCTGCTCTCTCTCTTGCTTCCGGCCTCCATGATGTGAGGAGCGCAGCCCACCATCCGCCACGTCCTGAGATCGCAGTCCCCAGCCTCACGTGGACTGAACCCAAAACTATAAGAAAATAAATCTTTCCTTTAAGTTACATGGTCAAGTCTTTATGGTCAAGTCTTTAGATTATAGATGTAATAATGCTGACTAGAACACCAGCCATCTCAGAGAAGGGGACAAAGACCCCATCTGTCAATAAAAGGAGGGTCAAAGAATTCAGGGAACATTTTTATTTTTATTTTTATTTTTATTCATATATTGTAAGCATACATCTTTGTTAGGTACAAATTGATAATGATATATGCAGGGAACATTTTTGAACATAAGTGCTGCTCAAAATATTTAACAACTAGGGCAGCACAGCCCACTCATCTGAATAGCTGCTGTCTATGGAGCCAGAGAAGAGCTTCAAAGACCCCTGCAGGACCAGGCCTCAAACCTTAGTGCTGGGAAGCAGGTCATCCTCTGGGATCCCAGCAGAGGATTGATGGGCAGCAGGTATATACCAATATGTCTTATTCTGTTCAAGCTGCCATGATAAAAATACCATGGATAATTTGGTATCTTAAACAACAATTATTCCTCACAGCTCTAGGTGCTGAGAAGTCTAAGATCAGCCTATTCAGTTTCAGCTAAGAACTCTCTTCCCAACTTGTAGACACCTGCCTTCTTGATACGTGCTCATGCCCAGAGAGAAAGACCTCTTCTCCTCTCCCCTCTCCCCTCTCCCCTCTCTCCCGCCCCACCTTCATCCCTCCCTCTTTTCCTCTCTCTTTTCCTCCCTCTTTTCCTCTCCTCTCTCTTACTAATTCCATCATGAAAACCCTACCCCTTCATGAGGTTAGATGATGTCATCCAACGGACTCCATCTCCAAATACCTTCACACTGGGAGCTGGGGCTTCAACATCAAACATCTAGTCCATAACACAAATGACTGAAGCATCCCAGAAGCTTCATGTCAGCCCTTAACAGCCATGCCAGGGTGTGGCGCCTGGATACCACCCCTGGTAATGATTCTCTTTTTCTCTTGTTTAGTTCAAGTCCTGCCCTGGCATCTTTTCAGTGCTGAGTCACCGTCTGATCCAGTTAACTTCTGCCAAAGCACTTTAGAAAGGACTTAAAGGATTTCTCTGTCCTGCCCTACTTGTTTTTAGGGCACAGGATTCTTTTGCAGCCCACCTCTAAATGTCCTCATGTGATGAATAGGAGTCTTGAGCAATGCTGTATCCAAGGAGACTACCCAAGAAATGTCACCATGTCCACGTGGGTGTCCAGAGTGGGAGTCTGTTTTAGCAAAAACACTAAGCTCATTCATCACTCTTGCTGGGACAGGACAGACACTGTTGCCCCCAGAGAGAACACTGGAACAGGACATAAACAGGATGTCCCCTCAGGCTAAGAGGAATGCTCTTGTCTCTGAGGTAAGAGCTAGAGAGATATGGGGGCCACATAGTCTACCCATGACCCCAGTTATGTTAAGTCAGGTGACCCTCATGAAGACAAGGAAGGGAGAGGACCTGGCCAGCACACCAGTGCCCCCCAGCAACTCCAAATTGTTTTTGCTGTAATCACCTTTTGGCCATGTGTAATCATTCACATTCCAAAGATATTTTATCATTGGCTGTTTGGAATTTTTCCTACACATTTGTGTTTTTAAAAATAATTTGGTGGATAAGGAGGTAGGGTGCAACTTGGAAGAAAATGAGCCATTATCGCTACTGGGTCTGGGTTACTTTTGGGGGGTAATAAGAATGATCTAAAATACACTGTAAAAGATTATCCAAGTGTGTCAACACACTAAAAATCATTGAATTACACACTTTAAAATGGTCAGTTGTACAGCATATAAATAATATGTCAATAAAGTGGTTACATCTATTTTAAAAAGTTAAAAAATAAACATAATTTCGCATCTGCTTCCATGATTTCAGCAAAGGAGAAGAATAAAGGAGTCATAACAAAGATCCTTTGCTTGGCCAAACTTTAGTCAGGCTCCTGAATATTCTCCTTGGCCTATCAATGTACTTCCTTTTAAAACCCAGATTGAGCAAGAACCTTGTGAAGCCAATTCAACAAGAACCCGTTTTCCATATCTGATCATCATATCCAAATACATTCTTCATCTCGCTCCTCTCCTAGGTGATGTCTGATCACCTTGACCCAAATTCAGCAAAAATCCTGTTAGGTGGCTTTAGCCAGAATCTCCCTTACCCATTGCTTTAATGTCTAAACACCTGACATACAACATGTAGAAGGGGAAAGTTTTATTTGCTTACAAGTGCATGACGGCAGGAAGCAGAGAGAGCAACAGGAGGGGGAGAGGGACATATATAGTTCCCAAGGCCACACCCTCAGGGACCCATCTCCAGCCATGCCCTACATTCAGAGGCCATAAACCAAGGGACCCACCTCCCAGCATGGCTGCCTCCAGAGCCTGAGGTCTAAGGTTCATTTTACTTTCAAGTCATAACAACCATGATGTTTCCTCTTGGTGGTTTTCTATCCACGGACCTTCACCCAGCTTCTTGACTCTAAGTCTCTCCTTGTCCTTGCTGTATCTGGAATTGAGCACAGTTCTATGTAAGATCTCTTTTCTCTTGATGCATCAGTCCTGAATAGAGTCTGCTTTTACCACTTTAATTCTAGCCTAACTCTGGTTTTTCTTTAATAGTAGACTTTTCCTTTTGGCTTTTCCATGACTTTATAATAGAAAGGGTTTGCTGTTGAGTTGTTGTTCTTTAATCTTCTATGAGAGATCATATGCTTGAAATCTAGTCTCAGATCAACGTCTTTGATTCCCTAGGACTGGATCCATTTTCTTCCACTGCAGAACCAGCTAGTAGATAAGGGTGGAACAGGATCCAGAAAACTGAGTCCTAAATTTGTCCTACAGTATGATCCAAGAAAAGGTCTTCATTCCGTATGGGTTTCTAGGACCTTCTAATAACCTTTCAGAAATTTCTTTTCTGTATAATCGTTTTAGAATGGCTGCTCTTTTTAGCATCTAAGTATTATCTCTATTACACAAAGTTATCAACCTAATAGCATCTTATCTGATATATCTCTCCCTCAGAAAAATTGTCAGCCCTATGAAAGCAAGAACTTTGTTTTCAAACATTTGGTGCCTAACAGAGCAGAAATTCAGTGAATTTTTTTTGTGTGTGTGTGTGGTACTGGGGATTGAACCCAGGGGCATTCTACCTCTGGACTATACCCCAGCCCTATTTTTTATTCTTTATTTTGAAACAGGGTCTCACTAAGTTGCAGAGGGCCTCACTAGGTAGCTGAGGCTGGCTGCGAACCTGGATCCTCTGGTCTCAGCCTCCCAAATGCTGGGATTACAAGTGTGAGCCACCACGCCCAGCTCAGTGAATATTTTCTAATGAATATCAACAAGTAGGAATACAGAATTTAAAACAGAAAACCACACAGGATATGAGCCTAAACCAATCATTTATGGTCTCTGATTCCAAGAAAAGTTTGTAGGGCCTCTTGGGCTTCTCTGTGGAAGGAATCCCCAGCCAAGTCCAGTGAAGACAGTCCTAGGGAGGACCTAAGGGGAGCAAGTGGCTGCTCTCAAGTCTTAGTCATCTACTTGACTCCTGCCCTTGTTTAAGATTCTGCTGCTTGCCACCCGGAGACGACAGTCCAGTGGGGCATGAGGACAATGACCAGAACATGCATCTAGCGTTGCTTTTATATGCTTAGTGGGAATAGTGCTGGAATGCTGGGCTTGGCCTGTTTAGTGTTTATTCTTGAGCTGGAGAAAGGGCTGCTTTCCTGGAGGCTGAATATTTTGGCAAATTGGGAATCTCTTGGAAGGATTAAAGGGGGGATGCATTTGTGGTCAGCAACTGATATTGTTACCCAAGCCAAGCATTCAATCTCTCAGCCACCAGGTTGGGCCTGATAAGTCTGCACAGGGAAAGTGAAGCTTGAGCAGAGTTTTGAAGGATGACTCAGTGCTTATCAGCTAGACAACACAGGAAAGAACATTCCAGGGCAGAGGGAGGAGTGCAAACAGCAGAAGGGATCTTGTGTGTACCAGACACACTAAAGGAATGGTATGCTCGTGACCACAGAGGTGAAATAGTCAAAAGATAAAGGCTTCAGAGGCCAAGTCAGGAAGGCTCCTGCTACCAGACCAAGCAGCTCAAAGTATTCTCAAGGACAATGGGAGCCTTTACAGGCTTTCACAACTGTTACCAAAATACTTGGCAAGCACAACTCAGAGAAGGAAAGGTTTATTTGGGGATTATGATTTTAGAAATTATGGAGGTTTCAGTCCATGGCAGCAGGATCCCAGTGCATGGTGGCAAGAAGCAGAGAGAGAGAGGGAGGGAGGGAGGAGAAGAGAAGCGGGGGAGGGAGGCGGGGCAAGGGACATATATAGTACCTACAGCCATGCCCCTATCTTACCCACCTCTTCCAGTCATTCTCCACCTCTGAACCTTGCTACACTGAGGCTGATGCTTTCAACCCATTAACCTTTGGGGGTACATTCCAGACCCAAATAGTAACAACGGGATGGCAAGGAATATCTTGGCTGGGTTTCAGTAGGATTTCTGGCAGCAGCATGGCTGATGAACATGCGTAGTTGAGTCTGAGACTGGAGCCCAGCACTGAGGCTGTCGCTGCACTCTGGCACAACACACACCCAGTGCCCTCCAGCCTTCCAGCCTGGCACCTTGGTCCTGGGTTAATTCCCTGGGAAGAGGCTGGCACTGCTCACTTTCTGTCTTTTTTTGGGGAATCTTTCTAATATCTGAATGTACCCCAGGCCACTTCATCTCAGTCCCTTAGAGTGGAGCAGATACATTTTCCACAGTTCCGATTCTGAGACTTTAAGTATCTGTAATTCCTCTGTGATATCTGAGCCTGGGCCTGAGGTTCCAGGTACTTCCAGGGCCTGGTGGAAGTGTCTAATCTCCCTTATGGTAAGGGCTGGTGTCGGCCCCATCTGATGCCCCAGTGGCTTATGGCTTTGTTTACCTGCCAGCCCACTCCTGGCTCTGGTCCTATCCCTCAGGCATGAGCACCTTGGCCATGGGTAAACCATGACCTCTCCCACAATTACCCCCATGACCTCCCCCACAATTATCCCAACTGCTGTCCATAGGTCTTCACAGATAAGTTCCCTGTCCCTAACCTTTTCCCATGCCAGACCCTGTATCAGCAGTGAAAGAGAGTCAGTCATCCCAGCTCTGCCCTGGCCTGGTGGAATGAATGCCATCAACCTCCCACCTGAGGACTACTGGCCCATCCTAGAGGCCAGACCCAGCCACATTCCCCATGTCTCTAGGTGCCACTCCCATCAAGCCCTTACTGCCTTTGGTTCAGCCCCACCTCCTCCTCCCATGCCGCCTTTGCTTCCCTGGTGGCCCCATCTCCAGGTGTGTTCTGAGGGAACTCATCAGCTGGAGAGGGCCCCTTGCAGACATGAAGTGAGGTCACCCTCCTCCCTGCTTTCCATGTGATGTTGCATGACTCATAAAGCCTCTGCCTGCCACAGAGAGCCAATGCCACTCTCGGGCTGGCAGTCAGGGCCCAAGGAGCATCCCTGCTGCAGAGTGGAGCCAAGCTGGCTCTCTAACCTGCTCTCACAGTGCTCTCTAGTGGCTGACTTTGACCAGAAAAAAAGTCTAAAAGGCTAACAGCAGAACCGCACTGACTGGCCAGGGAAAGCTGAGAGCTGTGGAGGGAAAAGCCTGGCCCTCCTCAGCATTTGGGAGGGAGGGTCATGTTTTCTTATACTCCATATTTCTAGAGTGTGGGGTGTTCTCACAGCTAAGCAGTCCATTTCCTCAATTCATGTTCAAAATCTACATCGCATTGACCCTCCTGGGTCACTGTGCCCACTTTGTTCCCCAAGGAATGACCTACCCAGGTCACCTGGCTCGACTCCACCAAGATGCTTCTACAATAAAATATGAACCCTCTTTTCCACCTGGGATTAGGAAAAGATTCGTTAAAGAGAACACAGAAAGTAGTAACTAAAATAGGAAAACATTGATAAATTGGACCTCACCAAAATTTAAAATTTCATCAAGTAAGAAAATTGGTAAGTCAAAGACTAGAGAAAAAGTATTCACAAAACATAAAAAACAAAGGACATTTTTCCAGAATACTTAAGAAACCTATGACTCAATAATAAAAAACAAGTATTTATTTATTTATTTATTTATTTATTTATTTATTTATTTATTTATTTACTTTGGTACTGGAGATTGAACACAGGAGCATTCGACCTCCAAGCTATACTCGCAATCTTTTTTGTTATTTTGAAATAGGGTCTCACTAAGTTGCTGAGAGTCTTGCTAAGTTGCTGAGACTGACCTTGAACCTGCCATCCTCCTGTCTCAGCCTCTCAAGTACTGAGATTACAGGCATGCACCACCACACCCAGCTAAAAATCCTAATTTAAAATATGGGTAAAAGACTTGAGCTAAGATTTACAAGTAATATCTTCACATGGCCAATGCATACATGAAAAATGTGTATGCAGCGAACAACTTTACACCCATCTCATCGATTGCTGGTGGGACAACAAAGTGATGTAAACAATTTTGAAAATAATTTGATGACATCTTATAAATTTAAACATACACTTGACTATGTAACCTACCAATTCCATTCTTTGGGTTTTAGTCAAGTGAAGTAAAAACTCATATCTAACAAAAAAGACTAATAAAACCATGTTAATGGAGGAATTATTTATAAAAGACAAAAGTTGGAAATAGGCCAATTTAAAAAGAGAATGACTATACAGTCAGATGTATCCACACAATGAATCATAGCAGGCAATAGAACTGAAGTGAACTACTGATACACACCAAACACAGAAGAATCTCAGAATCATAGTCCTGGTCAAAAGAAGCCAGACATAAAGGAATATATAATATGTGACTTTGTTTATATGAAAACTAATCTATAGCAAAAGAAATCAAACCAGTAATTGCCTTGGAGTTTAGGAGTGGAGTAACATGGCAGAGAGTAACTGGAAGGGACACAAAGAAACTTTCTGGGGTGTTAGAAATGTTCTCTTATAAAGGATAGATTAAAGGAGTGCATACATTTGCCAAAACATGTTGCATTTAATATTTGTGCATTTTTCTGTCAATTATCCACCAATAAAAAATAGTATAAGCAAAGCTACTATGAACATTCATGCACAGGATTTTGTGTGGATTTAAATCTTAATTTCTCTGATAAATGCCCAGGAATGTGACTGTCAGGTAATATGTTAGGCACAAGCCTAGTTTTTTTGTTTGTAAGTGTGTTTGTTTGCTTTGAGAAATTGCCAACCTAGTCTCCATATGAAGCCATATGAAGCATTCTACATTCCTACAAGGTATAAGAAATCCAGTTTCTCTACATGCTGGCCAGCATTTGGTCATATCATTGGCTTTTTACTTTAGTTGCTTTAATTGGCATGTGGTTATTTCACATAATGATCTTAATTTGTATTTCCCCAGTAGCAAGTGATGCTAAACATCTTTTCCTGTACTTATATCTATCATGAAATACCTCTTCATCTATTGCTCACTTCTAATTGGATTATTTTTAGAAATTTCTTTATATATTGTTTATATATTGTTGTCCATTATCAGATATACAGCTTAAAAATATTTTCTCCTTCCGGAGGCTTGTACTTTTATCCTATTAACAAAAAAACTTTAGCAGAGAAAGAGGTATTTTTTGTTTTGTTTTGATGAATTTCAATTTATCACTTCTTTTCCTTCATAGATCATGTTTTTAGTGTCATGTCTAGAAACTTCACTAACCCCTCATCCTGGAAGATTTTTCTCCTATGTTTTCTTAGCCCAAAAATGAAAAACAACCAAAATGTTCCTCAGTAGATGGATAATTAAGCAAACTGATATGCCCATTCAGCAATAAAAAAGGGATAAATTATTGATTCATGCAACAAATCAGATGGATCTCAAAAGGTAAGTGGAAAAAGCCTTTCTTAAAAGGTCATATACTATATGGTTCTGTTTATATAACATTCTTCAAATGAGAACATTTTAAAATGGAAAACAGATTAGTGGTTGCCAGGCTTTCAGGGGTGCTGTGGGGAAGGAGGGGTTACAGAAGGGTCCTCCAAAGTAGATCTTTGTGGTGGTGGAATACCTCTCTAGCTTCATGGTAACACAAATCTACACATGTGACAAAATTTCATCCACTAACACACATTGTACCAATGCCAGTTTCCTGGTTTTGGTATCATGCTATAGAATATAAAAATGTAAACAATTGGGGGAACTGAGCAAAGGATATTGGAACTCCTCTGCAAATTCCTATGAGTCTCTAATTATTTGAAAAGTTAAAGGTGCACAAAATATAAGAAAAATATTAAAAGATGAAATAAGTACTGCATGCACTTGATAAAAACGAAATAGTACAAAATGGTAAATGGTAAAAAAAAATCTGTTCCACTTCAAAACCATAGGTAAAGTCCTCTCTAAAACTTTCCACAATTAATGGAATTTTTTTTGTATCTACTTCCAAAAATTATCTTAGGAATGTGCAAATGTATGTGTATTTCCTTCTCCAGCTTTGGTCTTACATTATGTATGTAAGAGAACCTAGAAAATAAACCAGTATTTCCGTGTGTGTGTGTGTGTGTGTGTGTGTGTGTGTGTGTGTGTGTTAGTTACTAGAGACTGAACCTGGGGCATTCTCCACCCTCAGCCCTTTTTATTTTTCATTTTGAAACAGGGACTCCCTAAGTTGCTGACAGTTTTGCTAAATTGCTGAGGCTGGTCTCAAACCTGTAATCCTCCTGTCTCAGCCTTCCAAATACTGGGATTATAGGCATGCGTCACCATGAACAGCATCAGTACTTCCTTTTAACAGCAACAAAAGATTTCCTTGTGAATGTGCCATAATGTGTTTAACCAGTCTCTGCTCATTTAGGCTGATTTTGTTTTGTTTTGCTTGTCATTTGCTACAACTGCTTATCCATTCATCAGCTGACATTTTAGTTGTTTGCACCTTTTGACTATTATGAGTAACGCTGCTGTTAATTTTCCTGTGTAATATTTTGTGTGGATACATATTTTCAGTTCTCTTGGGTATGGACCTAGAAGTGGAACTTCTTGGTTATATAGTAATCCTACATTTAACTTTTTTCAAAGAACTACCAAACTGTTTTCCAAAGTGACCAGCATTTTACATTCATACCAGCAACATGGGAGCTTTCCAACTTTTCTACATCCTCACCAGCACTTATTATCATGTCTTTTTTTTTTAATTGGTGCATTGTAATCATACATCTTTGTTAGGTACAAGCTGATAAAGGTATACATGCACACATCTCATTTAACCCTGCCCCAATTCCTGCCCCACTCCCTCGCCCTCCCTCCTTCTCAAGTTCAGTTTAGTGATTGACTTTGATATGTTTGTGAAAATACATCATGTGCATTAGAGTGTCTCCCCTTCCCCCATCACCTTCCATTAAGTCAAATTCTTTGCTCACCTAAGGTTTCTCCTTCTTAATCTATCATCTGTCTTTTTAAATTAAAATCAGCCTATGGGCTGTGTAGTGGTAACTTGTGGTTTCATTGCATTTACTTAATGGCTAATGATGTCGAGCATCTTTTCATGCACTTTTTTTGGTCACATGTGTATCTTCTCAGCTATACCACTCCTTAGTATCTTTCCAAAAGAACTGAAGTCAGCATACTATAGTGATACTTGCATAACCATAGTTATAGCAGCACAATTCACAATAGCCAAGTTATGGAACCAACCTAAGTGTCCATCAACAGATGAATAGATAAAGAAAATGTGAGATAGATATAGATATAGATATACACACACACATACTCAATAGAGTTTTACTTATTTACATAATTGCCCTAGCTCAGACCTTGAACATAATATTCAATAGAGGTGGTGACACTGGATCTCCTTTCCTTCTTCCAGATCTTAGAAAAAAACATTCAGTCTTTCATGCTCAAGTATAATGCTAGCTGTGGATTTTTGTGAATGTCCTTTCTTGGGTTTTAGAGAAGTTCCCTCTATTTCCAGCTTCATGCATGTTTTATCATGAAAGGGCACTGGTTTAGTCATACTCCTTGTCTGCATCTATTGAGATTTTGTGGTTTTGTCCTGTATTCTATTATTGTGGCATATTTGTAATTAGTATTCTTACATTAAACTTTGCATTCCTAAAGCAAATTCTACTTGGTCATAATATATAATCACTTTCATATGTTGCTGGATTTCATATGCTAGTATTTGTTAAGAATTTTTTTTATCAAAATTCATAAGAGATATTGGTCTATTATGGGGTGTGTATGTGTGTGTGTGTGTGTGTGTGTGTGTGTGTGTATGTGTGTACTGTAATTATACATCATAGTCCAGTTCAGAGTGATAGAAACATACACACACACACACAGTAATTGTTGTGTTTCCCTTCAGGCCTCACCCTGATCTCTCACCGTCCCTGTATGTAGTATTAAAGTTGGTATTGATAAACTTCATATATGCACATAGCATTATTTGAACTGTTTCCTTCATCAGGTCTCCCTTTCACTTCCCACCTCCCTTCCCAAATCTCCTTCCATTATTCTAGTATCTCCCCTTATGTATTGAAAATCCCTTTTGTTTTCCAGTTTCTCTCTAGCTTCCATTATGAGTGAAAACATATGGCCCTTCACTTTCTGGGACTAGTTAATCTCACTTAGCATAATACTCTCTAGTTCCCTTCATTTTCCTGCAAATGACATAATTTTGTTCTTATGATATCTGTCCTCCATGGTTTTCACTAAGAAGTCAGCTGTAGCTCTTACTGAAGAGTGCCTGAACCTGATGGGCTGTTCTTTTCTTGCTGCTTTCAAAATTCTCTCTTTGTCCTTGGCTTTTGACAGCTTTGATTGTGATGTACCTAGGTATGGGGCTTTTGTTTGTTTCTATCCTACCTGGTGTTCACTGAACTTCTCAAGTATGCAAATTAGCATTTTACAGCAAGTTTTGGAAATTTATGGCAATTACTTCTTCAAATATTCTTTTCTATCTTTTTCTATTCTCTCCTCCTGGGATTCTCATTATGCATATATTGGTATATGGGATGGCGTCCCCTGGGTCTCTGTTCATTTTTCTTCATTTTTTTCTTTCTGTTCCTCTCACTGTGTAATCTCAGTTGAACTATCTTCAACCCATGGAATTTTCTTCTACTTACTCACATTTACTGTGATCGCTTCTAGTGAATTTTCAGTTCAGTTGTGCTTTTCTTTTTTTTTTAAATTTTTTATTGTAGTAACTCGTGCAATATAGCATACATCTTTGTTAAGTGCAAATTGTTAACAACATATTTGCACACAATTCTCATTTGACCCTTCCCCAATTCCCTCCCCATTCCCTCCCCCTCCCTCCCCCTAAGGTTCACTTCAGTGAGTGACCTTGATATGATTGTGTAGGTACATCATGTGCTTTAGGGTGTCCCTCTGCCCCATGAATCCACTACAATTAAATCAACTTCTTTGCTTATCGAGGATCTCACTTTTTCATCTGGAGACCCTCCTATGCCCCATC
>PVLC010004819.1:0-81643 GCA_004027655.1 Graphiurus murinus | reverse complement strand
CGCACGCTTGTAATCCCAGCATTCGGGAGGCTGAGACCGGAGGATCCCGGTTCGCGGCCAGCCTCAGCTACCTAGTGAGGCACTCCGCAACTTAGTGAAACTTGGTTTCAAAATAAAGAATAAAAAATAGGACTGGGGGTATAGCTCAGAGGTAGAATGCCCCTGAGTTCAACCCCCAGTACCTCAAAAAAAAAAAAAAAAAAAAAAAAAAAACAAGAGAAAATAGTACCCATAGGCTGTGATTACAACTTTTTGATCCCACCACAGTGGGTAATGCTCCATCAGAGAGTAAAACAGAAGTTAAAATGTTTGATCCAAGAAACTTCATTTTTATATTCTTGGTTCTCCATTCTTTGAAGCAAGGAAGGGCAACACTTTGAGCACTTTACTTGGATAGATAAAAATAGTAAGGGTAAGGGCTATACAATGCAATCATATAGAAATGTATTTTAACCAATGATCTAAGGCAAGGATCAGCAAATTCTCTGCAAAGGGTTATATAGTAAATATTTTAGGCTTTGAAGGCCATATACTCTCTACATCAACAGCTCAACTTCACTAGGACAGCACCAAAATAGAATGGCATGTAAAGGAATCAGTATGTCTGTGCTCCAGGAAAAACTTATTTGTTGACTCTGAGATTTAAATTTCATATAATTTTATGTGTCACAAAATATTGCTCCAATTATTTTCAACTATTTTAAAAATAGAAAAACAACTCAACTTCATGCCTACAAAAATAGGCCATGAGTTAGATCTGCCCATGGGCTATAGTTCACTGGCCCTTACCTAAGGGACATGACTGCTTATATAGAAAACATAAAATGTACCTCCAAGCAGAAGGAAGATAATCACAAGAAAGAGAGAAACTTACTTCTAATTTTCAACTTTAGCCTACAGACATTTTTTTTGTGTGTGTGGTACTGGGGATTGAACTCGGGGGGGTTCTATCTCTGAGTTATACCCCCAGCCCTATTTTTATTCTTTATTTTTAAGTTGCAGAGGGCCTCACTAGGTAGCTGAGGCTGGCCATGAACCCAGATCCTCTGGTCTCAGCCTCCCAAATGCTGGGATTACAAGCGTGAGCCACCACGCCCGCTGCCTAGAGACATTTTAAAGAAATCAATCTAATAATAAAAATAATTTTGTAAAAAGAAGAAAAGATGCTATAATAAATTTACTATAATGCTCTTTTATAGAATTATTTTTTTAAAAAGCATGAAATTACTTAATAGTATTCATTTTTTTTTCTTTTATGGGAATTATGGTGACTTTGAAAGTTTTTTCTTGGTGAAATTCATTGAGAAACATTTTCTACATATCTTAAAAGTTTTTCACTCACATTTTCTTTATGTATTGTGTTTTCATAAATTTTGGCTATGTATATCTTTTGACATTAACAACAAATAGAGTATGTATTCTTAAATCTATTTACTTAATTGTCATGCTATTCATTATGAGGAATAAAATAATCTCAGGACAGGTATTTAGCTTAGTTAAATCAGACATACACATCCTAAAAAAAAACAAACAAAAAAACTATGAATCCAAGAAATGGAGCCCACAGAATAGGTTAATCTTTTTCCTTTCTTGTCTTTACTTTTCTCTTCTTCTCTTTTCTTTCCTGTATTGTGAATTGAACACGGGGGGCATTGTATCTTCAAGCTACACCACAAGTCCTTTTTAAAAATTTTTATGTTGAAATCGGGTCTTGCTAAGTTGCTGAAGGTCTCACTAACTTGTTGAAGCTGGCCTCAAACCTGCAATCCTCCTATTGCAGCCTTCCAAATGCAAAGATTACAGGTGTGCATCACTGCGCCTGGCCCTTTCTTCCTCCTCCTCCTCCTCCTCCTCCTCCTCCTCCTCCTCCTCCTCCTTCTTCTTCTTCTTCTTCTTCTTCTTCTTCTTCTTCCACTTTTTAAATCCTGAATAGGCATCTTGAAGACAACCATTTGGATGAGGACTCCTTTCATTTGCACAAACATGCCTCAAAAGGAACCCATGGAATAAGGGAAATGAATCCTTCTCTTCATCAAGAGCCTCTATTGGATCTCCCTCTGTGTTAGTCAGCTCCACACTGCTGTGCCCTAAATACCTGACCAGAACAATTTAGAGAAGCAAAGGCTTATTTTGGCTCACAGTTTCAGAGCTTCAGTCCATAATCAGCCGGCTCCAAGGCAGAAACATCATGGAGACAGCAGAGGAAGGCCGCTCAGCTTGGGGCAGCCTGGAAGCAGAGAGATAGAGACAAGGGTCCAGGGACAAGAGAAACCCTTCCAATGCACACCTGCAGTAATCCACTTCCTCCAGCTAGGTTCCACTTCCTAGTGGTTCATTCAGCTACCAGTGGATAATCCAACATGTGGATTAATACACAGATGAGGGCAGAGCCTTTGACACCCCATCACTGCCCATCTCTGAACCTCGCTGCCTTGGGGACCATGCTTTCAACACATGAACTTTTGGGGGTCATATTCCAGATCCAAGCCCAAACATCTCCTTTCTCTCCTTCCTTTCAGCTGAATCTAAAAGCAGCTGTACCTGAAACTTGATATTATCTGGTTCCAACATTGGTGAGATCCACAATGCTACTCGAAGTCATGGCAATTTCATTTTTCATCCTCCTCCTCCTTCCACTTGAATGCCCTCCTCTTCTGTTGTTCAAAAGTAATGCAAATACAATCTCCTCTAATCAATCTTGGGAGCAGCCCACCTCCATGTTCTTTCATTGCAGAGACATCTATGATAGTGCTTATCCTATTTTGTGCACCTGCTCTTTGTGCAGTCTGACCTCCTACATTTTGTTATAAGCTCTTTGAGGACAGAAGGTGTTGAATCTTCAGCATCCAGTCTAATGTTGGATATAGATACAGAGTAAATGCCAACCATTTAGAATGTTCTTGATAACTTAGAGGGCAATCCGAAGGTTTGCTCTTATTGTCTTTGGTAGCATCCCAGGTGTCTACAAGGAAATAGGAGTCTCTCCTAAGCTAAGCACTGCCTGTGACTTGGTGCTCAGCAACCTAGGGGCCAAAGACTCCCTACTCTGGGCTCAGGAAGGAGCCTAGAGTATACCCCCTTCCCCCAAACCTTGGGTGTGGCTTTGGAATGTCTGCATCAAAAGAGCTTAGAAGTGGAAATCTGACAGGAAAATGGGAGTGCAAGGAACACCCAAGGGATGTGTCTTAAGTTGTATTTGCAGAGCGGCAAATAGGGGATTTCAGAGATAATAAAGAGAAGGGCTAAAATTCCTCCAGCCAACATAGAGCCACCCATTGCTCTTGTCTCCTGCTAGCATAGCATTCTGGGCTGCAAAATATAAATATGTTTTCCTTGATGGCAAATAAAATCTCAGAAGGATATGAAACAGAGGAGCAGCAACATTTTTAGATCATTTGGATTTTCCTATGCATTATATCAGAAAGTCTGACAAATTAGCAACCAAGAAGGATCTTCTTGCTGCAATAAAACATGAAAAACTACATCTATACTTTTATTGGTTTTAATTTTTCCCTCATTTTTTAGATTCTTTATTTTAAGAGGAAATTCTTAATTCCTCACTCCTTGAATGTGGGCTGCACTTTGATTTGCTTCTGACAAATGTGACAGGATGGCCAGCCTGTCCTCTTTGGACTTGGGTATAAAAACACAGCGGCCTCCTTATTGTGTGCACGCTCTCACTGGGGTAAGCAAGCTGACATGAAAATCATCATACTGTGAAAACACTCCCACAGGACAAGGAACTCAGAATCTGTACAAGCAGTCATATAAATAAGTCATCGTGTGTGTGTGTGTGTGTGTGTGTGTGTGTGTGTGTGTGTGTTGCTAGGGATTTAAACTAGGAGCATTCTACCTCCAAGCTATACCCCCCACACATCACCCTACTTTATTTTATTTTGAAACAGGACCTAACTAAGTTGCTGAGGCTGGCTTTAAACTTGCAGTCCTCCTGTCTCAGCTTGCCAAGTACTGGAATTATAGGCATGTGCCACCACCAGCCCTCGTTAACCTTCAGATAGCTATGGCCCTGGTCAATAACTTAATTACATCTTCATGAATGACCGTGACAGAGAACCATCCAAATCACCGACCCACCAAATTGTGAGAAAAATAAATGTTCGTTGTTTTAGGCTGTTAAGTTTGGGGATAATTTACTATAGAGTAATTGCTAATTGATATTATCTGACTTTTATATAAAATGAATGTAATTATGTTATCTGACATTTACAAAATATTTATATTATCTGAATTTCCTACATAAATTTGAAAAATTGGCAGTGTTACAGGGGGAAAAGATAGTCTGCAAGCAGTAACATTTAATCTAGCAGAGCAGTAACTGAATGTGTGCTCAATCCTTGGATAACTACTTAGCAATAAAGACATATAGGTGAATTGAGACTCTTTCTAGTTTCAGATTTACATCTAACTGTTTACATATTTCCACCAGGATATCTCTGGCATGTTTCTTCCAAAGATAGAGACAACCATCATTCCCCTTCTCCTCCCATGATCCTTTGTTTTATAACTGCAGCATTCCTTTCCATGAGAAATAGAGTCTTTTCTCATCCCCTTTAATCTGGGGCAGTCTCACACTTACCTTGATCAACATATATGGTAAAGGTGCAACTCCCAGATATTGGTCTCCAGATCCCTTGCAACCTCTGCTTTTATTTTCTTAGACTGCTAGCCTGAGAAACTGCCATGAAAGAAGATGGACCATGTGCCAAGTGCTCCTTCGGACAAGACAATGTCCCCACACTCACGTCCTTTCACTCCAGTAGGATGAGAAGACAATTATGGCCTACTGAAGGAAGAGAGATCAAGACGAAAACTGAGGTTTTCCCAGCCAACAGCAAGTACCAACTGCAAGATACACAAATGTGTTCACCTCAGATCTTTTCACATGTAAGATCTTCCAGCTGAACATAGCCACATGAACAAGGGCCCATGAGACCAGCAGAAGACCCATCCAACCAGACCACAGAATCATAAGAAGTAATCAATCCTTGCTTCAAGCCTCGATCCTTATTTATTCCCCGTTTATTTCATATCCCTGTTCAATCAACCAGCAATCCTTATCAGCCCTCCTTCCAAAATATGTCCTAAATGTGTCCTTTTAACCACCCTGAATATTTTTTGTCTCCTACAATCCTCCCCAAATAGTATCAACTCTTGCATGAGTTCTCAAAGTGGCCTTTTAAGGAGATGTCTCTGTCTCTTCCTGTCTAATTCATTCTCCATACAGTAGCCAGTATAATCTCTTTCCTCTATCAGATTTTGTGCTTTGCTACTTAATACCATCCGATGTTTTCTTACCACACATATTGTAATACCCAAATACTTCCTCATGAGTCATTCCCTATCCATCTTTCTGATTCCATCTTAAAAACTTAACTGCATCCCAGCATTCGGGAGGCTGAGACCGGAGGATCCGGGTTCGAGGCCAGCCTCAGCTACCTAGTGAGGCACTCTGCAACTTAGTGAGACTCGGTTTCAAAATAAAGAATAAAAAATAGGGCTGGGGGTGTAGCTCGGAGGTAGAATGCCCCTGAGTTCAATCCCCAGTATCGCAAAAAAAAAAAAAAAAAAAAAAAACTTAACTGCAGGTCTCCTTTTGGGTTCCCAATATCAAACATTTTTAGCCATAAGATGCTATTACTTGCTCACCCTCCTGTTTTTTACTTACTAGCTGTCCTCTCTCTTGGGTCTTCTAAGGCTGGTTCTTCCAAGTTCTTAAGGTCTCAGCCAAAATTATCCTCCAAAAGATGATTCTTGACCACACAGCTCAAGAAATCTCTTAGTACAGTCCAAGTTTGATGGTAAACACAAAAAGAATTACTCTTGCAATATTAAAATGAAAGCCATTAAGCACTTACCAAATTATTGGAATGGCCAGGGTAGAAGTTCTGTTAGGCCTCCAAAATGATTATAAAAAACAGTACTAACAAAACTGCTATTTTTGCCACACTTTTGGACACTGGGTGATTAGGGAACACTCTGAATTGCTGGTTTCAGAATCACATCATCTTAGCCACATATTCAGGGACCAGCAAGTGAGGTCTATACCTGTCACCTCTAGAAGCACACCTGACATGACCTTTGGATCCAGAGTTCCTCTGCACCTGTAAAATCCTTAGCAGCAAATGTGTGTCCTGTCACCACTGCCTCCTATTTAACTCATGTCTGAATTCGTCTTTCATGAGTACAAATGATTGGGGGAAACCAAGTTGCTGAGACTGGCCTCGAACTTGTGATCTTCCCATCTCAGCCTCCCAAGTACTGAGATTACAGGCATGTGCCACCACACCCGGCTCGACTAGGGAAAATTAAATCACATCCAGAATCCTAGCTTCAGAAGAAGTCTAAGAATATAATTTTAAAATATTGATCTCTGCAGGAAGAAGGCACTGGGGGAAGAGTTTGGACTAGATCTGATATGAGCCAATGGGCCAGATCTGCCATCCTTCCTCCCACCCACTCCTGCTACCTTCTAGAGATTTTTGTTTTGTTTTATACTGGCAATTGAACCCAGGGGCATTCTACTTCTGAGCTACACCCCCAGTCCTATCTTTTATTCTTTATTTTGAAACAGAGTCTCACTAGGTTGCAGAGGGCCTCACTAAGTTGCTAAGGCTGACTATGAACCTGGATTCTCCAGTCTCAGCCTCCCAACTACTGGGATCCTGCTGTGTTCTAATGCTCACTATTAATTATTAATCCTTCATAAAATATATCATAACTTGAAATGATACATACACACACACAGAGCTCTCTGTGTTAAATTTTCACTTGTTTCACCTAAATTTTGAAAGAAAACTACTCTTGAGAGCAAAGACATTGTCTTTTGTATAGCAGCACTTAGAACAATGACTGGCATGTAGCGACTCTTTAACAGATACCTATAGAATGAAGGAATAACTAATAAACAAACAAATAAATAATAGTCTTTTAATAAAAATAACAGTCCTTTGTTGTCCCTATGGATGCCAAGTCTTTTAGTTTTAGACTCACATCTAACTGTCTACATGATATTTTTACCAGGATGTTTCTGGCAGATTGCTTCCAAATGTAGAGAAAACATTTCTGGGCTTTCTTGCCCTGAGGTTTAATCCCAACCCATGAGCATTCCTTCTTTTTTTTTTTTTAACCACCCCACACTCCTCCATCCCTTCCCCTTTCTAGAAGGTTCTCTCATGACTTGGTGAAAATCTTCTAGAGCATGGTAGTATATCAAGCATGGGAAGGATAAGGACTGATGTGTGCTTGTATCCCTTTTAAAGTTATTTAAGAAAGAGGAATGATGATGGTAGGTATTGGCTGCAGTTCATAGGCAAAAGTGAACAAGAGACGGCCATTTCTACTGCAGCCTTCCCACCACTGAGAGGTGCGGACATGCTAAATCCTCGCTAAAGCTTATTTAGTAATTGTATCTTTTAAATATAAGCATTACAAGGCCTTCTGCAACCTAGTGAGATTCCGTTTCAAAATAAGAAAATAAAATAGGGCTGTTGACTAAAAATAAGTAATTTTAATTTTAAAATAAAATAAAGCATTACTTATTTTTAGTCAACAATATATGGAAGAAAGAACGTTTCTCTTATTTGCAGAGCTCTGATCTGTTCCAATACTCTTCACAATTTCTCATAATCAGACGGAGAAATATCAGGCTCTTTACTCCTCTTAATGAGCCTGGTGGCATCAACCAACAACCACACTCATTTTCATGTCTTCTTTTTTTAGAATGGACATGGCTCTGATGGAATGATTTTACTGTATTCTGGTAAGTTTGTGGGGCTGGGAGGAATGGAATGTTTTTTTGTTTTTTTTGTTTTTTACCAGAACACCAATAAGGATGGTCGCAGGGTAGTTATGTAGTTTCTTCTTCTTTTTTCCCCAGATTACTGTTGGCCATTGGTCCTTCAACCAACGTAGTTTTCACTTTTATTTTATTTTTTTTTTCTGCAAGAGAATCATTGAGAGAAGTAAAAGCTGACAATCAGCTGTGTTGCATCCAGCTTCAATTCGATGAATGAGTCAGTCTCTTTGTGTGTTCTTCTCCACCCTAATCACAGTTTCCCATCTCATGTAAGAGTACGTTCTCTTTTTCCCTCTCTTTGGTGCCCAATACAACATTGCTTAAACCTCCATTATCTTAATCTAGAAATATGGCCCCACCCACCCCAGATCATGGAAGAGGAAACACAAGTCTAGTAACCAGGTAGTCTGCTTTGAAGAAATCAAGAGAACTAAAGTTTTAAAGAAGGAAGATGGAATTCTGGAAGAATAGCCTGCTCTTGTTAACTTAGACTAAAAAACACCAGTTCCTCCTTCCGAATTATGGTTGGCCCCACTTGGCAAATAGGTTCAGATAGGAATGGCTGTATAATTAGGGATAGGAAAAAGAAATCAATTCACCTTTCTTTTTGGAATATGAGGCAGAGATGAGGGTAGCCATCTGTCTTTAGAGATTGAAAGAAAGAAAATTAAGATAGATCCAATAGATACACCTGAAAGAAAGAAAGAAAAGTTGCCTAGAATATCTAAAAAAGGAAAAAAAGAGACCAGAGTATGTTTATTAATCTTGAGAAAAGTAGAGTTGCAGCCCAGAGATGCTCATTTCAACTTCATGTAAGAATGGGTTGAATACATAGAAATGGTTCAATTCTCATGGTGCCATTTTGGTGGACCAGGCCTAAGTCTAATTGTTTGAACTGTGACAAAGGAACCAGAGCTGCACCCTGAGAGGCCGAGGTCTGCAGTGCGGTGCCTCTCTATCCTCCTGAAGCAGGAAGAGAGAGCTATGGTAATGAGGACTCCCAAGACTTCAGCTTCAGTCAAAGTGGGTGGATGTTAAAATAAATGTTGATCTTTGGGGTTAAAGGGAAACTCGGGAGCTTACTATCCAAAACCAAGAAGGGTCCTTGAAGCTTTTAACCTTCTTTTCAGAGTCTAGAAATCACACATATGAGGCTTTAAGTTTACTCTAAACCCTTCAGTCTGTGATGGACAATAACGCGGTTTCTGTTTTTGCTTGCTGGATTGCCTGTCTGTTTATTTGCGGGTTGCAGCTAACTGATCACACACCATATCTGTTCCATTGTGGTAGACCAGCACTATTTGCTTTGTTATTTTCCTGGAGGTTGTTTGTAAAGTGTTTCCAGACGCCAAACAACTGGGTTATTCCAAGCACTCTTGTTTTCTAAGCATTTCGTGTGCCTCCTCCAGTGACTGGGATTGAAACTCTGAGCTGTTGATTTAAATGGCCAAAGTATTTAGCTGAAAGATGGCAGGATAGATGATAGATGGGAAGGTAGATAGATGATAGATAAATGAACTTTTGAAGATCATTTCTGTTTATAGAAATCTTGAGAATTAATTTGGGGTTGTACATTAGGATAGAGAGAAAAAAAGGAGGGGGGTAACGAGTGTAAAAGAACATAAAAGGGAGAAAAAGAGAGACAGAGACCAAGAAACAGAGAGAAAGTCAGTTCAAGTGGGTGACTATAACCCCTGGCAAGAGATCAGACAAACAAGTTCAACCCAAAGTCAATTTAACTTTATTGGACCACACTGTCTCAGGCAATTAGAAAAATATTTGTAAAACATCAGATGAGAAAAAGGAACGTGGAGCCCAATAATGCAAAACAATGTTTATAAGAGAGAAATCATGAAGTGGGAAGAATAAACACAATTATTCTATCAGCACCTCCTGTTCTTCTAAAGATTACTTAACTCACATGAAGAGAACCCCTTCGAACAAACAACCAAAATAGTTTCTTGCTAGCATACTTCTCCCCCCAAAGCAGTTAAAGATTAAGAAAAAAAAAACTTGAGGAATTTTTAATTTTGACAAATTCATAAAATGTTTCATGAGATTACCAATTATTTTTAGACCAACTGATAACACCAAACTAAAAGGAAAATAAAATTGTCTTTACAGTTCCTAACCTCCGTTTGCTTTTCACTTTGAGTGAAAAACTAATTGACAGTGCACAAGTGATGGTCCCGAAGTTGAGACTATAAATATAGACTTATTTGGAGAAAAGAAGGAACTTCAACTCTTTATGCAACCAAATGAACCTTCAAGTTCTTCACAGCTCAGTGTGGTTGGACAGTTTAGTTCCTGGTGCCCATTGTTACAAATAGCGATGGTTGACTAGTTCATGAGGCTGGTGACATTAAGGCCTGCAATCAGTGCTGTTTCCTACTCTCTCTCTCTCTCTCTCTCTCTCTCTCTCTCTCTCTCTCTCTCTCTCTCTCTCTCAAGAAATATTCATGATTCATGATTTGCTACCAATTCTTGTCCAATAGATGGTGATTCTGCACCTAATCTCTTCTACCTCTGAGTCCTCTTTTCTATCAAGTTTTATTCTCTTTATAGAACTGTTCTTATTATTCTTTATTCTTTGTCCTTACCTAATCCTTCCTGATTACTGAATTCTGTGCCTGCTACTAGAAAAAACCAAATTGTGTCATACAGTTTGCTTTTGAGATCACATAAAACATACTATGCATATGAAGACATGATGAGATGGGAGGCAGTCTTTCATGTCTGCCATGGGTATTCCAACTGTCACCACATATGAAAGGTGTCACCACCTCAGATTGGTTCTGCTTCTCTGGAAAGGCAATCTGAATCACAATCTATGCTAGCTTTTCATTTTTAAAAGAACACAAAGAATTTTTCATGTATGGCAGTTCTAGACTAATCCAGGTGTAGTGGTACACCCATATAATCCCAGTACTTGGGTGGCTGAGACAGGAGGATTGCAGGTTTGAAGCCAGCCTCAGCAAGGTAGCAAGGCCCTGCTTCATAATAAAAAATAAAAAGGGCCAGGGATGTAGCTTGGAGGTAGAATGCCCCTGGGTTCAATCTCCAGTACTTAAAAAAAAGAATAATAAATATATAAAAATTCAGATATATAAAATTGTTCTTGAACAGTTTTGGTCTGGGACTTCATTGGTCATCCTCATCTTTCTTTGAAATCAAATGAGCCTCCTGAATTTTTTAATGCTCTTAAAGGAGAAGAAAAAGTTTATGAGTTTATTATGGTTATATACAAAAATCAATAGGAAAATTTGGAGATTAATGGAAGGAATGGTTATATACCTATAATGAGAAAGTCCTTGAAAAATAGAAATACCAACTAGAGGATAACTTGACATCCGTGTGTGTGGGTATGTGTCTGTGAGTGTTTTTTGTGTTGTGAGCATGTTTCTTTCTACTTTCAGAAGTTTTAGAATGTGAGCTATTTATTTTGCCCTCCAGCCAAAACAGCAGAAGAGAGAAGCTTCCATGGGCATCTGGTCACTTTTTAAGTACTATTATTGAATCAGTGTTCTTGGAAGAGACTGATGTGGTAAAACATTTCTGTTAATTTCCCCTGAAGAATGTCACATTGGGCAACGTTCTGTGGGTGGTCATGTAATGAGACACTGGTGTCTGTCTATGACACATACTGTATGTGAAAGGAGGCATAGATAAAGGTAACCTGAATTCCATCCCTCTCTGTGTTTATATGATACTTATCACCATGCTATCTAGACACCCAGACTAGAAACTCCATGACAAGTCAAGTTTCCATCTCCATTCAATTGAAATCGATGCACCACAAGTCTGGGCAGACTCTTGGGTTAACATGCACACATGCTTCTGGGTAATCAGAGATGAAAATGGACGGACTGAGTGGCAAAGATTTCCCCATTTCCAATAATGTAAGCAACTGTTTCAATGAAAGACCCCTGGAAATTACTCTTCTATATTATAAACAAATTCTAAGTGTGTCTGCAAGCATCTAGCTATTTAAACTGTTTTTACCCAAACCAGTGACTTTTATGAAAAATATAGCCATTCAACAGTCCTGATTTATTTTGAAGAGTAATAGCATGGAAAACTTCAAAGGAAAACATTTAGTAATTTTATTCTTTAGAAAAGAGCAAGTGTTATAGCAACTTCATGTGTGTGGCATATATGTGTGTATACAAATATATATATTATATATGGATAAATATATCTGCATACACACATTCATATTTAAAGGGATCAAAAGCACCTATCCTTTCTGTATGTAAATGTAACTTCTAGTAAGACTAACAACTAGAGAGTATCTTCTCTTACACATCACAAAATTGACATAATAGTGCATGTTGATGGTTAAGCCTAAATATCACTAAGTCCATTTGGACTTTTTTTTACAAAGCTCAATTATAGCAATAATGAGACACTTAGAACATCTGTATTTTCTTTTGAAAAGTCTCTCACTTCCTTCCTCTTTCTCCCCTCTAACTTCCTTTGTTTTCTTTCCGTTTTGAACTGTAACCAGGACATTCTGGAACATTGATTTATTCATCTTGACCTCAGCTGTGATTTATCCACCCGAGACCAAGATCAACTTCTGGCAAACACTGGCTCCCTATCCCTTATATCAATCATGCACACTCACCTTGTTTGTAGTGCTTGGCTGAGGTGTGGTTGAAAAAAGAAAATTCGAGGAGGAAATAAAGAACTATTCATGATGCATTTATCAAACTCTTACTGAGAACCACTTATGTACAGGCCTTGGGTAAGTGATATATTTAATTAATTGATATCTATTTTACTGCACTTGAGGCTCTGAAATGCAAAGGGGTTTGAAGAGGGTGATGAATAGCTTACAGCACACATCTGTAAGCCCTGTTTTCGTTCTGCCACCATATGGTATAGAAACAAAATTATTATTCTCTTTGGGTGGGAGGAGATACTAGTGTAGATTAATCAAATACACTGGCAGCTCAAATGAAGGAAATCTTAGTTAATACTAAAACCTCACTGAAACCTAATGGTTCTGACCTCTTTATCAAAACTTTACCCAGGCTGCTAACAATTAACAAAATTGATGAATCTGACTTTCAGTCTTTTGCCTTTTTTCTACTGGCCATTTGAAGTTGTTATGGAGAATTTGGTATATACAGAATATTGTGTAGAATGGGAACCTCCAAACCCTGTTAAGGGAAAACTACTTGAAGGAGTATTTAATAGGCTTCTTGAGACAAAGTTGTCATTTTTGCAAATAAGTTCAATGGCTAAGAAATGAGTTTCTTATTACAACAGGCCTTCTCAGTCTCTAATCTAATAACACATTTTAAAATATCCAACAGGAGGATCTAATATTCACCATTTTCCTTTGCTACACAGGCACTAATTAATATTTCCTGTAAGTAATGTTTCACAAATCTCAGTAAATAGGAGCTGTGGTCTTTGTTTTCAGAAAGGGAGGTTAATATCACAATTGTAGAGGTTATAATGGGACCATAACATTTTAGAGTAAAGAACACAGACATCACTTACCCCAGTGGTCCCCAGACCAATGTGATGGTTAAATTTTCCTTTGGCAGCCATTAAAAACACAAATTCTCTTCATTTTTACTGAATTAGAGTTTGGGTGGGCAAAACCCAAACTGTCAAGGTCCCGTGTTGAGTATGATGGTCAGGTGTGGGAAATATTGTACAGGCAAAAACCAATGGATACCAGGTGAGGGCAGGCACCTCCAGAGCATCGCTAGGCCTCACTGCAGACAGAGAGCAGGTAACTCTGCTTCCCTGCCCTCTCCCAACACACACACACACACACACACACACACACACACACACACACACACACACTCCCTGGCAGGCACGGGCAGCCTTCCTTGCTTTTTTTCATGCTCTGTAGTCTTGACTCATCTCTGAAATGTATTCAAAGTAGAGGTGATGGGGCGAGGAAACCTCTCAGCAGCAGTCCTCAGCCTTGGCTGCATGTTGGCATTGCCTGAAAGGAGGGAGGTTGGCTTGGAAAATACAGATGTCCAAGCCTCTGTACAAAACAATCTCTGGGGTGGTTTCCAGGTGTAAGTTTATTCTTTTTCTTTTTAAATCACCCAGGTGATTCTAGAATGCAGCCAAGATTGGAACCTATTCCTGGGGGTAGGAGACAAAGAACCTTTGTCAATCCCCTATCTTCCATCAAGGTAGAGACTCAGAAGTGAGTCGCGCTCTGAGGATGCTACTGTGTTTATTTGTCCTGCTTTGTGCTGAAATTTTTTCCCATTTATGGCAAAAACATACCTTCCTTTTAAAATCATTTTGTTAAGGTAAAAACAAAAAGAAATGGGTTGACTTTAGAAAGATACCAATATCGATTGGCAATCACATATGGCAGAAATTACAGTGGTGGAATGCAGATGAATGAGGTTTGGCAAATTTTGAGCCAGTCCTCCGGAGAGGAGAAAGGAGCAAATATGCTGAGGACAGCTGAGTCACATTCACGTGTGGGGACTCAGGAGACCAAAGATCCTGCTGCCCTGAGTCCCTAGAGCTCCTGTTCTTCCTTTATTTGGCCTCTTCTGGTTCCTGCACAAAAGGATCCAAATGGCTACTCTTTCCCTCAATGCCTATAATACTTGAATGGGTCTCTCTCTTTCTTACAAGCCAAGAAACTTCCTTCATAATAAAACTATATATGGGGTTATGGGGCCATAGCATTAATAAATATGTTTATTGTTCTCCTCTAAGTATGGGTCTGTATTTTACAATTGTCATATATAAGTATAAAGGCATGTGCAAATATCTATTCTTAAGGTTCAGAAAGTGTGTTTAGCTTCCTTAGGTTTCCAAGGCTATTCTGGCAGATTAGCTGACCACATGAGATTTAAACTACACAAAGGCATTCCTGCAAACGGCCTACAGAAGCTGTACTCTCCTAGATTGAAAATAAGCTAAATAGTTGGGGATGTGGCTCAGTTTTAGAGCACTTGCCTAGCATGCACAAGGTCCTGAGTTCAATCCCCAGTACTGGAAAAAAAAAAAGGAAAAAGAAAAGTTTTCTGGGCATAGTAGTGCATGCCTATAATTTCAGTACTTGGGAGGCTGAGACAGGAGGATCACAAGTTCAAAGACAGCCTCAGCAATGTAATGAAAGACTCTCAGCAACTTAGCGACACCTTGTTTCAAAATAAAATAAAACAAAACAAAATAAAATAAAATAAAATGGGCTAACTCAGAGGTAGAATGTCTCTAGGTTCAATCCCCAGTACCACCAACCAACCAACAAATGAACAAACAGAAAATAGGGAAGAGAAAAACAAAAAACATAGGTGCAGTTCAATTCAACAGAATAGTGAACAGGTTTTGTTTTGTTTCACCTGTTAACAATATTTCATGGAGAAGGTATGAAATAAATAGCATCCACAAAAAGGGCAAAGCAGGTTTGGTAAAAGTTAGGAACTGGGACTTCAGGTAGAGGCTAGATTTGAAATAGCAAATGCTTGGACTGAAGGGAGATAGGAGAAAGGAGTCGCTCAAAAAGGAGGCATTTGTAGGTAGATGCCCCGCAGTAAAATCTGTGACTCAGCTCTTAAATATAGTTTAAGAGTTAATTGGGAAAGATACTATGATGTTAGAGTGTCATTTTAAAACTAACCTGTAAACTAACCTAAGCACTAACTATGCTTCAGGCCCAGGCTGAGCACTTGTACATGTTGACTCATTTCTCCCTGCCAGCACTGGGAGGGAGGTCCAACGTGCGCCTGAACACGTGGGGAAAGAAATGGAAGCCCAGAGAGGGGGAGCAGTTTTCCAAGGTTGGTAAGTGTCGTGTCCCAGATTGATATGCAGATCTTAGTCCCTAGGCTATATTGTGAATATTATAAATATTTTGTATAGTCAAAAGATGTGAACAAGAAAGAGCAATCTGATGCCTCATAAATGTACTTCTTGTATGCCGAAAATTCTGTTTTGCAATAGTTAATTTTTTTTCTTATTAAAGTTGATACAATAAACAGCTGCTAGAACCTAAAATTGGAAAAGAGCCTAAAGGTTGTGAAAACCACACAATAGGAATGTAGAGAATATGAGGTGTTGCAATGACTTGAAATTTGTATTTTATGAAACGTGTATAAAAACTGGAAATGTTTTTTTGTTTAGTTATAAATTCGCACTTTAAATTCTCTAAAGCACTGCTGCAAGGCACTGTGTTAAGCACATTCCTAAAACACTTTCAGAGACCATATTTTCTTTGAACATGTATAACTAAATACTTCTGTATACAGAAAAAATAAATGCTAAAGAATGAATGCTAGTCATTATCAAATCATTTTATCTTGTCTAAATGCTTTACAGTCTAGTCAAGAGAATGCACGTACTTAGTAAAAGTCATATTTTCCTGAAGGACCTTGGGGGTAGGGGAGTTGGGTCTTAGATCAAAAGAAACATTTAATAGAAAAACACTCTTGATGACAGAGGTTTGGTTAGGGTGTGAACTCTTTAATATGAGGATGATATCCCCTTCTTGGCTAAAGACATGGCTTAAACTTGGCTTAAGCTCCGGCCTTATATTTTCAGTTCTCTCTTCATCAGTCTATTCTGATCTTGCCATTTTTGTCTGAGGTTTTAAGTCCTATAGAGTGGAAAATAAATGCCTAAAAGCATTTTTTCAAATCATGCATATTTCTGCTAATTTACATGGTTGTGTCAATGGAAACACACAAAGATCCAGAATCTCTTTTCTCTGTTTAAGTGAAAGTTACATTTCCAGATATTTCTATTTTTTTATTCTGGGTCATAGGAACATTAAAAAATAAAAGAAGAGAGGAGGGGGGAGGGAGAGGAAAAGAGAAACAGAAGCCCTCTAAGAGTCTATTCCACATGAATTCGGACGATTTCAATTACCTTGTCGTGCTTGAATTATCTGTCTATATCAAACAGCCATGTGCTTTTGGAAACCTCTATAATAATATGCTGCATGGAATCACAATTACATAATTATACAATATAAAAATGATTACTTAAGTAACATTACCGGTTAACCCTGGTAATTACCTGGACATGTATGTGGGCAAACAGACATTTTTGTTACAGAAGACAGCTCTGTTTGGAATTGTGTTTTGTTTTTTTTATGATGAAATCATAGCAGTTCCAAAAACAAAACAAAACAAAAAACCACCCAAAATGGAAAAGGCACAGCTTTGATTGCTTGGCCTATGAATAAACCTTCCAGAATGCCTTTAAGATTCAGCAAGGAACAGTGTTGCAAGCCAGAGGCTCAAAGACACTTGCTGAAGATTTTTTTGTTGGGTTGCTAAATAATTCTAGTTTTATTTGAGGCTTTAGAAAGGAGATACTTAAGTGAGAATAAAGTTGGAGAACTAGATGCATGTACAAGTAAAATCATGTTTGACCCAATAATAATAGGATTATATTAACCATATAAGGTCCCCAGAATTCCTGCTTCCTCAAAGCTGGAACTGGAACAAGAACTGAGACAGAGAGGGACAGAGCCCAGAGCTCTTCTTTATGGAAACAAGTCTGACAAGCTGCCCCTTCAAAGAGAGGCAAATCCTGGAGCTTGCATTATCTATTTAGTTGAATGAGGAGCTGATTTTCAATGGACAAAAGAAGGATAAGCTCATCAATTTATTTTTTAAAAAAGTCAAATTATTTCATTGAACCAATCTTCATGTTGTCAAACAGGACTCAAATTGTTGGCTAAGAAGACAGGGTCAGAGAATAACGGGAAATTCTATGCACGATTTCATTGGTGAATCCTCAACAACTTTACATCATGAGCACTGCCTAGTGTGATTTAAGATAAAAGTCAAGCCCAAGAGTGATTTTATATGTATAGGTTCACAAACACATACATACACCTATATACATATACATATACATATATATACACATATACATATACATATACATATACATATACATATATATGGTCAGAAAATAAAATATTGATGGCAGGTATAAGATAAGAAAGGATTCAGCCGGGCGTGGTGGCGCATGCTTGTAATCCCAGCATTCAGGAGGCTGAGACCGGAGGATCCGGGTTCACGGCCAGCCTCAGCTACTTAGTGAGGCACTCCTCAACTTAGTGAGACTTGGTTTCAAAATAAAGAATAAAAAATAGGGCTGGGGGTGTAGCTCGGAGGTAGAATGCCCCTGAGTTCAATCCCCAGTACCGCAAAAAAAAAAAGAGAAAGGATTCATCTGGTGGAAAGCTTTCTCAATACCTTTTCATAAAACTCTTCCTCAAAATCTGGCTCAAAATGTAATTCAACATACTTTTTCTCTTTGTCCCTAACTTGTTACAGAGTGGTACTGCTCTGCCTACAGCTATCAATCGAGATCAATACACAATATTAAAAGAAAAACTATGGATCTAATATTGACCTACATTTCTTAAGTGTATGTATGTCCTCTGATCTATCATGACATTGCAAGTTTCTTAGAATCTCTCAGATTTAAAAAAAAATGCACAGCAATCTATGTTTAAGGAGTATATTTCTTTGTAATGAATGAATAAAAAGTAAAGTATACCAAGCAACAGATAAGTCAAATTAAATTTGGCTGAAGAGAAGTTTATAAAATAGACATTAACCCCCAAGCTAAAAAGACCCAAATGCAACATCACGTAGAGTGAATTCCCAACACTGAGTGTCAGTTCTTCCTAGCTGCTTAGGTATGTGCCAATGAAATGACCCATGAACAAGAAAAATACACACGGTGGTTCTGCAATATGCACTAAATAATCTGAAACAGGGGCAGCGACATAGGTCCTAACCCTCGTGTGTTCACACAGGGATTCCACAGATAAGGGGTTAAGAAGGCACAGGGGAAACACTGATCTTTGGGGAAAATGAAAATTAAAGAATGAGGTTAGAAATTCTCCAGACATCAGCAAGCAAGCTCCACGTCTCACCCCATCCCCCCTAAACGAAAGTCAATTAAAGTCTTCTTTGTCTTATTAATAAAATCCATGGAGCCAGTCAAGGTGGTGCATACCTGTAATCCCAGTATTTGGGATGCTGAGACAGGAGGATTTCAGGCTTGAAGCCAGCTTCAGAAAGGTAGTAAGACTCTCAGCACCCTAGTGAGGCACTGTTTCAAAAACAAAAAATAAAAAAGGGATGGGGGGATGGGGTGTAGCTTGGAGGTAGAAGGTTTCTGGGTTCAATCCCCAGTACTACAAAATAAACAAACAATAAATATCATAGAAAAATACAACCACTAAACCGAAACATAGAGGTATGCCCTAGAAGACCAAGAAAACCAACTAAAGCATACCTACTATGTTAGTATTTAAAGGATTCAATTTTCTCTTTGATATTGGAATAATAATTTCTTTAAGTTTGTTTCAAAGAAAATGAATGGCTATTTCTTTAAAACTATACTAAAAAGAAAACTTACCTAAAACTAGTAAATAAGAGGCACTGAGTAATAGGCAATTGCCTCCTAGGTTACAGATAATTCTGTTATGGTGCCAAGTGGATGATGAAACTTGGACATTAGATTTAATGTCTACTTTTCCCAATGCCATAAGTCATTCAGTTTTCCAAAGTTTTGCATTGTGATGGTTACATGGTTGGCCAGGCCTCATTTTGTAGAACTGATGTTTAGTAGTAATGTTGGCAGGATCTAAGGTAGACTTTAAAGGGAAATCTGGGTGCAATCGAGTCTCGAGCTAAATCAGATTCAGGTCAGGTCACAAAATGTATTATATTATATGTTAGTGACCATGACTTGGTTTTTGCCATGCTTTATAGCTTTCAGAGAATGTCACATTGGTTATCTCTTCAGGTGCTCACAAACTCTGTTTTGGGGTTTTGTTTTGTTTTGTTTATAAGGGAGAAGAACATTCCCACAGAGTCTGGGGGGCTAAGTGACTTTCTTCCATTCTCTTCTCTCTGATCCTTTCTTGGAGTCGGTGGGGCGTGGAAGAGCATGTGGGACATGAATAGGAGTCATGGACACTTTGTGGTCATGGGTCAGGCCTCAGGCCCATCTTCAACATTTGGAGGCCAATGTGAGTATAGTCCTGGTATCTGGCCTGTGTTGTTTGCATTTGGCCCAAAGTTTATCATGAAGTTGAGTAAGAAATGTGGAAGCAGTGTGAGCTAAGATTTGGCAATGCTCGACAGAGACGTGTAGACACCATGAGACCAGGGAGGTTGGTCTGAGGCACCCCAAGTGAAATAGAGAAAGGCTGTGAGCAGAACAGACCAGAAAGCACGACTCTAAAACAGAGAGAGACTTTGCTTTGGGGGTGGGAGGGGACTACCTTGGACATCATTCTCACCACCGTAATCCAAAATGACTGGCCACCCAATTTAGAGGAAGGAAGATTTATTTGCTCAGTTTTAGAGATTTAGAGGATCAGTCTATGCCAGGCCGGGTGGCAGGAGAGCTCTGGGCTCAGCTCTCACATCATGGATGCCAAAGCAGACAGGTAGAGCAGGGGGAGGAGGAAGGATATATAAGCCTCCAGGGCTCCTCCTCGGCAACCAACCAAGCCCCACTTCCAACATTGCTACCTTGTTTCCATAAGGGAGGGCTAGGGAGACATTTCAAATCCAAACCATTCCAGGAACTTATATTTTTTGATAATTTTACCTTTAGGGTGGAATTATTATTTATTAATTCTGCCTGTAAAACACACATGGCCATAGTCAATGCCTGGTTTTCTAATCACAGTGCTAGCAATATGTTTGTTCACACTAACAAAACAGAAGTGTTGGGTGGGAAAGCCTTGGTTATTTGAAAAACTTTTATTATGAAAATTTTCAAACATATAGACCTACCAATATTTAAAACCTATGTACCCATGACCCAATACAACAATCACCAAGGCATGGCCAATCTTGTTTTGGTTAAACCTCCATCCACATCCCTTTCTCCTTTGTTTTAAAGCGAATATCTGATCTTCTGTCATTTTATCTATATGTTAGCTTATACCCATATGATGCCTGCCTTGTTTGAGTGTTGGACATTGTATATACAAAAAAATACAGAGATAATTTGAAACCTAACTTGAACTAAGGTGAATTCTTCCAGAAAGGCTTTATGTTTGCTTCTGGAGAGACAGATTTAGCCAGGGAAACTAGCTTTCCTATGATTGTAGAGTTGGAGCTTAAACTTGGGTCTTTTGTCTTCAATCCTACTCCTATTTCTGACTTATGATTGTTTTAAAAAAGGAAGAAAGAGAGCTAGCACCCGTTATAGATCTATAGATCTATATCCATTGTGGCTACTGTGTTATGTGCTTTATGTAACTTTACCTTTTGTTTGTGTGTGTGTGGTACCAGGGATTTAGCCAGGGGTGTTCTGCCTCCAAGCTATACATACCCTAACACTATTTTATTTTTTATTTTGAAACAGAGTCTCACTAAGTTGCTGAGCCTGGCCTCAAACCTGTGATCCTCCTGTCTCAGCCTCCCTGGGATTACAGGTATATACCATTTGAAGTGGATCCAGTATGTAAGGGATCAAAAAATATCTTTACCCTGTGTGAAGCAATTAGTGTGTATGTGTATGTATGCAAATATATATATATATATATTTTTTAATGAGAAAATCTCAGAAAATTAGGTAAATTCACTATGATTAAAATGCTAATGATCAGAAAGGTTTGATCTTAAAGTCTATCATTTCCATTATCCCTTACACTAATGTTTCTTAAAAAATAAAAGCTGTAAAAATGCATTTCTTTTGGATCTGTAATGCATTAAATAGTTCAATGTGTATCTCTGGGTTGACATCCATGATACTATTACTGTGAAAACATGTACAAATATTCTAATTCTGAAATAACTGTCCTACATATGGAATTTGGAGGCAGAAGTCACTGTAAACCAAAATACCAATAGAAAGGATATTAAAGCACAGGAATCAATGTGGCCTGGGCAGAGGTCCTGGCCATTACCTTTTCTGAATGCAATGGACTCTGTCATGCCTTGTCAATCCTAACTTGCTTTCTGCTACGCTCATGGTTATGTTGTATATAATATATTTAAATGATTTTGAAAATATTTTTATGGATCTCTTTTAATGGTTTAGCGAACTAATTCCCCTGAAATGATATCTCCCCATGGACATTCTTGACGAGTCCATCATGTTAAAAGTGTTTGAGCTGCTGCTGATGTTTTGTCTAGCAACTTCCAAAGCATGATTTACTGAATAACTATGCATCTGTGTCACATCTCAGCAAGGTCAAGAGGACAGCTCTGGAATCGAATTGCCTTGGATTTGAATCTCAGATCTGCTACTCTCAAGTTGTATGGTTTGGGTAAATTACTCAACTTCTTTTCCTTCAGTTCCTTCTTCTAAAAACTGGAAATGTTAAAAAAAAAAAAAAAAAAAAAAGAATGCCTACTTACTAGTGTTTTATGAAGATTAAACAAAATAATCCACATAAATATGTAGGGAGTGAATTACAATGAGCTATTATTTGTGATACTTTTTAGAGACAAGAAAAGTTCTGTATGTGACAGACTTTGGTTTGGTTTGGTTTTGGATCCTGGTATTAGACCCAGGTGTATTCTATCTCCAAGCTATATCCCCAACCCTTTATATTTTATTGTTTTGAAATAGGGTCTTGCTAGGTTCCTGAGAGTCTTGCTACATGGTTGAGGCTGGCCTGGAACTTGCAATCTTCCTGTCTCCACCCCTCAAATACTGGGATTATAAGTGTGTGCCATCATGCCCAGCTGTGTGTGACAGAATTTAATTATATCCTAACATTTCCTTCCAAACTTTAGGCTCCATTACTGTCTCAGCTGAGGAGGGCTCAGCCATTGGCCTTTCCCTGCAGCCATAAGTCATTACTTAGTGACAGTGGAGACACTTTTGGGTACCTCTTGTATGCCTTCTTGATAGTGGACTCCCTTTTGTTCTCTCAAAAATTGTATTGAGATCTAATTTTCATACAATAAAATGTACCCATTTTAAGTTTTCAATTCAATAAATTTTTAGTAAATTTATAAGGTGTGAAATTATGTTAATTCTATGTTTAATCATTTAGAAACCACCAAGCTGTTTTCCAAAATGGTGGTGCTATTGTTTATTCTAACCAATTTCTCCACATCCTTACCACCACTTGGAATTTACATGCTTACCACCACTTGGAATTTCCCTTTTTAAAAAATTATACTGCTCACCAGGCATGGAGGTGCATGCCTGTAATCTCAGTGTTTGGAAGGCTGAGACAAGAGGATCACAGGTTGGAGGCCAGTCTCAGAAACTTAACAAGACCCTTAGCAACTTAGTGAGAACCTGTTTCATAATAAAAACTAGAAAAATTGGGCTGGAGGTGATGCCCAGGGGTAGAATGACCCTGGGTTTAATTCCCAGTACCAATAAATAAATATAATTGTCATAAATATTCTACTAGGTATGAAGTAGTATCTTGCTGTGGTTTTGATTTGCATTTTCCTAATGACTAATAATATTGAAAATCTTGTGTGCTTATTGCCTAGTTATATATCTTCTTTGGAGAAATGTCTATTCAAATCTTTTGTCTGTTTTAAAAAATTGCATTGTCTTTTTATTGTTGAGTTATAAATGTTCTTTATATATCCTGGAAACTAGCTTTTTATCAGTGTATATTATTTGTAAATATTTTTCCATTCTGTGTTATCTTTTCACAAAAGACTTATAGTATTCTCTGAGGCACAAATGTTTTTAATTTGGAGAAAGCATAATTTATCTGTTTTGTTTTGTTTGTTTATTTGTTTTTGGTGTCATATCTGAGAAACAAATGTCTAATTCAAGGTCACAGAGACTTACATAGATATTCTTCTAGAAATCTTACAGGTTATCCATAACATATAGGTATTTGATCTACTTTTAGTTAATTTTTATATATTGTGTAAGGCAGGGGTCCAATTTCATTCTCTTGCATGTGGGTACTGAGTTTTTCATCACTGTTTATTAAAAAATCTTTTCTTACTCCTTTGAATCTTTTGAGTACCCTTTTCTAAAATTGATAGATCACAAATGTATGGAGCTATCTCTGAATCTAAGATATTTCAAGTTAATTTCTGCCTATGTTATAAGAGAAGAGTATATATTCATCTTTTTGTGATTATGCAAATGTTCCAGTACCATTTGTTTAAAAGAAGTCTATTTCTTCCCTATTGAAATTGCGTTTGCCACTTTTGTTAAGCGTAATGTTTTTGTAAATACAAGGATTTCTGGGCTCTTGGCTCTATTTCATTGATTTCTTTCTTGGTTCTTTTGAGTCACTTATTTTTTACTTTTGGTATGCATGAAGAAGGAGAATGTTCATTTCACATTGGTAACTTGTGTCACATTTTCTCCTAAGTAAAATAAAACAAATCAGAAGTTAAAGTTTAAAAACATGGCCAGCCATAGTGGTACATGCCTATAATTCCAGTACTTGGGAAGCTGAGACAGGATGATCACAGGTTGGAGGACAGCCTCCACAATGTAGCCAGACTCTCAGCAACCTAGCAAGACCCTGTTTCAAAACAAACAAAAAAAGTTTTTTTTAAAAAAGGGTTAGGAGTGTAGCTCAGAAGTAGAATGCCCTGGATTCAATTCCCAGTAACACACACACACACACACACACACACACACACACACACAAGTAAGGCACAGGCTAAACTAAATGACAGACTCCTAGAAGAAAAGCTCTGGAAATTATCAGCATTAAATATGAATTTTAGTTAGAATACTATAAGATAAGGGGAACTTCCAGCTGAGAGTTTCACATCTTCACCAAGCGAAGGAAGAAGACTGATAAGAAACATCACAAAAAATAAAAGGTTGCAAGGGTAGGGGAGGGAGAGGGACCACATCGGTATTGACACCAGATTGTGTCATGAGCTACATCCCCAAAATTTATTTTCCTGCACAAAATACAAAATCCCTTGGTAGTGGGTTAAATTAAAGAGCAGGGCAAAGGAAAGAATTGTTGACAGATTTCTACATGCAGTCAGTGGTAGCTGGTGTGTTGGGAAGAAGGGCTCACGGAACAGGACATTCTTGATGCAATGCACATGTTGTACTCAGGAAGGAATGCAGAGAAAACCCCTGACAGTCAAAATAGGATTTGCATATGCTGGCTGAGTTGATGGACAGTAGAGTCTTCTACATCTGCCTCTGGCATTTAGCTGTACTTGTGGTCACCCTTAAGGAATTCTGATGCAGAACGTGGGAGGCCTAAGATGAGCAAACCAAAGGAAAGGCAGGAGCAGTCCCAAACAGTTGTCTCCAGATACAGGAAACTTTGGGAGAAAGAGCTAGAGCAGAGACAAACTAGGCCTTACTGGTTCCAGTTCTCGCTACATTTCTAGCCATTTTATTTAATAATGTGATACAAGTAGGGAAAATGCCATAGAGTTGAAACTAGAAATGTGTTAGTGCAGTAACAAAAATCAGTAATATACAAAAGCTTTCTGTAATACTCTAAAGAGGAATTCATGATATTTGCTCCTATGCAGAACAGACTCCCAAGAGCCATTTAATTGCTGTTATAGCTAAATATAAAATGTTCCCTAATGAGCTCACTTAATGTTGGGAACTGATGTAATTGAGTCATGAGGGTTGTAATCCCAGAAGTGAATCAATTCGTTGTAATGGATTGACCTGGCGGGTACCTGGTAGCCAGGTGGGGTGTAGCTGGAGGTGGGTCCCTGGGGTGTGGCCTTGGGGGTTATATAAAGGGCTCCTCCTCTCCCTGCTCTCCCTCTGGCTCTTGCTTCTGGCCTCAATGCTGTGGACACAGCCCAGGTGCTCTCCCTTGGCCGTGCCTTGACATCCCTGGTCCTCAGCTTCACAAGGACTGAGCCCGAAACTGTAAGAAGAGAAATCTCCTTTCCTCTCAGTTATGTGGTCAGATCCTTAGATTATGGCTTCAAGAATACAACTGCTAATATACTAGCTGCTTAAAAAAATTATTTTTTAATTAAATAGGTAGAAGAGAGCAGTGAGGTGGATGAGTATGTAAGACAATGCAAGACTCCCTTGGTGTGAATTCTAGATCTGGTTAACTTTGTGAACTTGAGCAAAGATATTTTTTTCCCTTTCCTTTTTGTACTGGGGATTGGACTCAGGGGTATTTCACCCCCAAGCTCTACCCCCAGACCTATTTTCTATTTTGAAACTGGGTCTGGTTAAGTTTCTGAGGGCCTTACTAAGTTGCTCAGGCTAGCCTTGAACCTGTAATCCTCTTGTCTCAACCTCCCAAGTACTGGGATTCTAGGAGTACACTACCATGCCTGGCTTCTGACAAGGATTTAACCTCTCTAGACCTCCTATATAAAAAGAGTTATAACAACTTCAGAGAGTTGTAGTAAAGATTAAATGGGTCAATACGTTTAAAGAACTTGTGAGCAACTAGAGCTTAGTGTATGCTAAATGGGTGCTTGTGATAATACCTCTTATTTTCTTTTATCATACATACTTTTCAATTCCAACTGAAAAACTAGGGGGTCACTTACAGTTTAAAATTATCTGTTACCCCCACTACCATGGTAAAATTAGTATATAAAGTAGAATCAATATTATTTGATGATAGGTAGTAAGAAATCTAATTTGATGTTTAATGATTGGGTAATAAAGGTTCTAAATACATAGTGCTCTTGATTTATAGCAAATCAGCAGTTCCAAAAAGAGAAGTAAAAGGTAAACAAAAGCCCTTCAAAATGTAAAATAACCTATATTATTTTAGTATTATAGGTATAGGCAATAGGTACACATTACTTTTGAGATTTTTGCTTATAAGTGACATTTTTATAAAAGTTTTTATTCCAAAAAACAGTCCAATTGACATTATTTTTATAATAGATATGCTCCTGAAAACTTAAGTATAGGAAGCATATTAGAAAATTTAAGAGGACTGATCTCTGCTGTCAAGTGACAAGACCTTTGTGTAATGTGAATTACTTTGCAAATTAAACTTGTGTATGTATGTGTTTAGAATTTGAAGTAAGAATGAGAGATAGTTGTATAGATGGAGGTTAGCCTCTTGTGGCCCTTTTATTCTCTAGATGCATTGGCATTTCCAGATGATTAAGAGACTCCATATCTCTTTGCTCTATAGTCATTAAAGCCTTTGGACATGCTGCATGAGAACTAGATAGCCTCCCAGGCTGTGGCCAAGGTTAAGGTCCAGGTATCCCATGGGATCCCATAATGTGGTCTATGGAGTTTGAACTAAAGAAATTCTTTTATGTAGACTAGAGCCAGGTTGTCTGTATCTGCTGTATAAGATGAACTCCTTCCATCAAGTGACTGTCATAACTGTCTCATTCTTAACTTTACTAATATTGGATAGTTGAATCTCCCAGTTTTGCAGAATTGTGCTTCATCATATTCCCTAAGGTGATTTTAGCGTCTCCACTTTCTTTGGCCATTCCTCACCAGCTCCCTATGTATTTCCATAAAACTGATTTCCTTGCTCCCCGTCCCCGATTCCCCCAATCTGGCTTGCTGTTGTTTCTCGGAGCAACCTGTCAGAGTTTTATGGTTTGTTTGCACCCAAGGTATGTAATGCTATGCTGTTCCTGGTGGTTGCCAAGCAACGACATGTCATTAACCCCCCAAGGTCATCCTCCAGACATCTGTCTTCCTTTCTGACCTGCTGCCGATAAGCAACAGCTGTTGGATCATACTTAGCTCACATCCTAGCCACTGTCAACTGCAAGAAATCCCATGCTGCAGGGTGATAGGATGCAGGGTGAGGTGCCAACTCTGCCAGCTGGATCTCTTTGAGGGTCAAGTAATTTGAGCTGAGGAGTTCCTGTTTCCAGGAATGCAACGACTTGGAGAAATGCACCACCAATAACAAAGCACCTCACCCTTTTCGATCCTGGGGTCACCCTGCCTGCAGACCCCAGAAGGGTTCACAGCTGTCCCTCCAACAGCCTTCAATTGTCAGGGCCTAAGGGAATAAATGCCCAAAACTCTGCTTGATGTGCCGTGCTCGGTCGGTGTCTTAGGCAAATAGACGTCCTAGTTTATTGAGGACCCCTGATTCATTGTCTCAGCTCTACTCTCCCTTGCTATGTGCTTGCCTGCAAGGAATCGCCTCCATCCTGAATCGCTCCTACTTCCTTAGTCTAGACAGCCTTCAATAGCAAGCTCTTAGGAGTCTCAGCGCCCTCCATGGACACCGCCTTCAATCACAAAGCCCTGTGAGATTTATCCCACTCCCGATTTCCTTTAGGACTTTCTCTTTCCACCATTGATTGGACCATTCTCCCATTTCTTCTATAGAAATCCAATCTTCTAGAGTTGGAAAGTACCTTAGATAATTTATCTGTTTGTTCTTTTTATTGGTGCAATGTAATTTACATCATAGTGAGATTGAAAGTGATACAAACATACATGCACACAGCACTTGGGTTATTTCTCTCCATATGCCCACCCCCTCCTCTTAGTGAGATTGGCAGTGAAACCTCTTACGGAGGTAACCTTAGTTGAATGGGTCCTTTCCTCAACCCTCTTTTATATTGAGAGACTTAGTTCATTAAATAAGGCCCTGGGAATCTGAGCATTTTTGATTTGTCCTGAAATCAAGGCAGCTGGAAACTCTGCTCTTCTAGGGCTGGGGTCTTGGCACTGAAGGCTATGGCGCTGGCTTGCAGCTCTGAAATGCCAGGAAAGGGAAACCTAAGTCTCAGTCTGCGTTGAAGGAAGGTTTGAGGAAAGGGAAAGTTTCCATTCCAAGGGAACAGGCCCAGATCAACAGTCAGCCACCAAAGAAAAGATTATCCATGGAATGGAATCACACGTGAGTGGCTAGTTTTAGGAGCTGAGCCATGGCAGGGAATATACATTGTGGCAATGGTAACAAAGGCATTAGAAACCTTGTGAAAATAATTAGAAAATGAAAACTTAGGGAAGAAGCTACTAGGAAATGTGTACCAGGTCATACACAAGGTAGATGCGCAGTGTGTGTGTGTGTGTGTGTGTGTGTGTGTGTGTGTGTGTGTGTGTGTTACTGGAGATTGAACCCAGGGGCATTCTACGGCTGAGCTACATCCCCCAACCCTTTATATTTTTTATTTTGAAACAGGGTCTGGCAAGGTTTCCGAGGCTGACCTCAAACCTGCACTCCTCCTGTCTCAGCCTCGCAAGTACTGGGATCACAGACGTGTGCCACAGTGCTGGTCTTGAGCACTGGACTGCAGCAGAGCTACCCGCAATGGCAAGCCCACTTTAGTGGCATTTATTCTCCAGCCAGACCTAGCCTCCTTCCAGGCCAAAATCCAATGACCAAAATACTTGGAATTAAGTGTGAAACAAGTTGTCTACTGCTCAGGAACCTGTCCTGAGACCTGCTGCACCTGTGTAGGAAGGGAAAAGTGAAATTTTAGCACTCACACCTCTATTAGAAAATATGCATAAGACATTCCAGTTCTGAAATACCTGGGGCTTGCAAATGGGTCCTGGGGGAAATTTGATAGGCATGAGAAAGCACTTAGAGGGCCTCCCTGACCTCTCATGTCCTAGCCCCTCAGCCCCAGGAAGTGATGTGACTCCAGCCAATTGTTGCTTATTCAGTGGGATGGGGCAGAGGCAGCATGGCTAATCGAAGTCCTGTAGGAATTCTCAAAGCTTGTTTTTCTTTTTCTTTCTTTTTTTTTTTTTTTTGTCATTACTTTCATCCTTCTGTCCACCAAACCTTTGGAGCTACGAAATGGCCAGGTTGAAATTTCACTTCCCAGCTCACCTTTTGTGGAGGTGCCAACTGTGCTGGGAACAGGTCTCTCATCTTAGGTCCCAGGAACATAGTAAATGAATGAATGGAAACCCGAAAGATTCCTGAGAGTAAGGAGAGTCCCCACTTCTTAGGGAAGGCTATGATAGCTGGAAAAGGGGAAGTCGTGCCTGCCAGCATGTCAGCATTTACATGTTCTAATCTAGCCTCTGTGCATCCTCCCCATGGACTTTCCTCAAGGAGCAATGATACTTTCAAGTGAGACACTCAAATAGCACTTTTAAAATTCCTTTCAATTTTGAGTACAGTTTTTAACGGTTCCAAGAAGAATTTCCCCCAAATATGAAACATCTCCAAAACATTTCCATCTCCGATTTTTTCCATGTTATATAAATACACAGAGACAGGAATGACCTCTTTTCTTGTTTTCTAGGTTGCCTGTTATGTCAGCTATGAACGGATAATCATTTTTAAAACATGGGGAGCCCCCAACAGTTTGCTTGTAAGCAGAAGTCTCCTTTCCTTACTCCTAAATTATGGTTAAATTAAATTACTTCTTTGGGTATATCCAGTATTGGTGGCAGAAGAGGGATAGAAGCATTCATTTCTGTGAATTACAGAGTCAATGAGGAAAGCTGAGCAGAGGAGTAAGTGTCTGAGATGAGACCCCCGTGGGGAAATAGTAGCCCGTGGTGTAGCATTGGTTTCTGTGTTTGCCAAGGCTGGTGTTGTGCAGACCCCTCTAGAGCCCACATCAGCTGCTCGCATCAGTGCATAAAAATGCTCACAAAATGAATCATCAGATGTTTTGTGTATGTGTTAGATTTACAGAGTCCTCCACTATCAGCATAGTGGGCTGCATTCAGAGGTTATCAATCCCACGTACTCTCTTCCTCAAGCAAAAGAAAAAAGAAAAAAAGAAAGAAAAAGAAATGAGCTTAGTGTTCATTGAAGATTTCTGCTTCCCCCACAGCTGCCACTTTCTAAGCTTGTAGCAGAGTTGACTTGGTGGGGGACCAAAGGATGTCACATTAGTCATGGCATCACTTTTCAACTTCTGGGGGAGGAAAAAAACCTCCCTACACCTGTAAAAATAAAATTGATAGCATTTTCCATACTTGTTAATATCATGTCTTAGGAAAAGGAATCCACCACCCAAACTCTTGACTGGATATCACTTTACCCAATGGTTGAAAAATGATGCTATGACTAAAGGGCTGTCCTTAGCCCTTCCTTCAAGACTAAGATTGAAGGAGAAAGCAGATCTACAGGAAAAGAACCCACGCACTTTCCCCAAAGAACAATGGCACTTTTAAGTGAGATGCTGCAAATGACGCTGTTTAAAATTCCTCTCCATCTTGAGCACAGTTTTGAAAATTTCCAAGAAGAGTTTGTCCCCCTCCCCCCAATATGAAATATCTCCAAATGTTTACATCTCTGATTTTTTCCATATTACATACATACATGAAGACAGAGATGATCTATTTCTGAGTTGTCTGTTTTGTCAGCTATGAACTGATAATCATTTCTAAAGCATGGACAACTAATCCCACATTTCATTTTGTTGATTTTAAAACAAAACTTTACAATTATAACAAATGCATCTAAAGTAGTCGTAATACTTCTCTTGTGTCCTTAAGTTGAGTTTTATTTATTATGATATGGCAAGAAAAGATTAAAAGACATTTTCAGGACTTACATTGTCTTTCAGTTGAAGTTAAGCTGAGGGGAGGCTAAGTCCAGGGGTAAGTAATGTAATTAGGTGTCAGCTCTCTCTGGGGTGTGAGATGCCACTACATATGACAAACTTAGTTTTGGCAAATTTAAGAAAAATATTGGAACAGAATTTCTAACTTTGGCAAATAGAACTTTTCATTGTTCTTGTGCAGACAAGGGTGTGCAAAAGAACTTTGAAATTTCAGACTACCAGTATTCTCAAGTATGAAAACCAAGTTAGAAGGAATAATCTACGCATATTTTGGGCAGCCCATGGCCAATCTGGTTAAAAGCTCACAACCAAACCACCCGGCTTTTTACCAAGTTCAAAACACATTTTCAAGGTCAATTACTTTGAAAATACACAAAAGCTTTTTACTTATTGTAGTTCATTGATTCAGTCAAGGGTAAGGTAAAATTTGTAGTTCAATGGCAAGCCAAACCTAGATTTAAACTAGTTTGTAGGCCTTTTCACAGGAAATTTTTGGGAAAATAAATCAGCACTTTTTGTTTTGGAGGGGGGTATTATTTTTAAATTATAATATTCTCCTAAACGACTCTATCTGTTCTTAAATAAAATTCCCTTCTCGGCATCCACGTCACTGTCCTCTTGGCTGGGCAAAGGTGTTAGGAGATATTCGTTTATATTTTCTTTAAGACCTCAGCTATGAGTGCAAATGAATTGTGTTCAAGATGTACTAAAGAGTAAAAATGAAAATTTCATATTCGGAGAAGAGTAATAGTAGAGTCAATTAATTAATCAAATATGACCAAGACGGTTTGGAGGTAGTACTAGCCAAAACCTGATATATGATATCAAAGGAGAAACAATGGTTTTATTCAAATTATCCATGCTCCCTCTAGCTTGTAAGAAGAGTTGAGAAAGATCTAAGTTTGTTGAATGACGGTTTGAAGTAATTCTCCCTCAGTATGAAAAAATGTTTGAATAAGTACGTTTGGGGTAGAACCATTGATGAGACATCCCCTCCTGGAGAAAAGTCCTTGTGCTAAGTACATAACTGCTGTCTCCTTGCTTATCATGGCTCCCTCCTAGGACTGAATTTATACTTTGCCACATGCCTATTCTTTTCTAAATTCCTTTTCACCATTAAAACTCACCTGCCCCAGGCTGTCTTCTCTCAGGATCTGATAGAGAATTAAGGTTTTACCTCTCATGGTGCAGCACTCAGATCTCTTGGGAGTTCTTTAGGTTTTGCAAGAAGGCACTAAGGTTTAGGGGTGTGTAGGGAGAGGGCACACAAGTACCTCTGGGACTAGAATAGAAATTCCTCTTCCATCAAGCACACGCTTGTAATCCTAGTACTTGGGAGGCTGAGACAGGATGATTGCAGGTTCAAGGTCAGCCTCAACAACTTGGTGAGACCCTCCACAACTTAGTGAGAACCTGTTTCAAAATAAAAGAATAAAATAGGGCTGAGGTATAGCTCAGAGGTAGAATGCCCCTGGGTTCAATCCCCAGTACCAATAAATAAACAAACAAACTGTTAAAAATTTGAATGAGATTAATATCTTCCATTTAGTTACAATAAAATCTTACAGGTGTGGGAGCTATTTATTGTACTCCTAAAGTAACTTTCCAAACTTACCCTCTAATTCCTTTGCAGATTCCCGCATTTAACCTTCAGAGAGAAGTCTATTTCTTCTACTTGGGGAAGAGTCTCACTTGCACCCCTTTCCTCCCACTATTCCTCCAAGAACTAACAATGAGAAGTATGTTAAGAACAAAATGAGCCGGGAGTGGTGGCGTACGCTTGTAATCCCAGCATTCGGGAGGCTGAGACTGGAGGATCCGGGTTCGTGGCCAGCCTCAGCTACTTAGTGAGGCACTCTGCAACTTAGTGAGACCCTGCTTCAAAATAAAGAATAAAAGTAGGACTGGGGGTATAGCTCGAAGGTAGAATGCCCCTAAGTTCAATCCCTAGTACCTCAAAAAAAAAAAAAAAAAAGAAGGAAATGAAAACATGAGCTATATGGCAGGTGAACTATTCAAGGTTGATATGCATTTGCCACTAAGAGGAGATGAACTATCAACAGCAGTTTGGACTAGGTGACCTTTAAGATCCTTTGTCATTCCAAGCAGATATAATTCTAAAGTATTTTTTCATAGGCATAAATCTACATTTAATGATTTCAGATATCATAGGTAATGAAATCACACTAGACTAGGCCTAAGAACAACTCATTTAAAATTCAGCACAGTCTCCTCATCTTGCAGAACAAAATAACTGAGTATTTAAGGACCCACAGCTAATAGTTCAGCCCAGGTGTCTTTCTGCTGTTTCACACATTCCATATTTTCCCCTAAAAATGTCTACAGGAACATTTCATTTCAGGAGTTCAACATTTGAAATCCTTATTTTAATGGTTACTATTAAATTTTAGCATGCATACTTGACAAGTTTACTGCATCTGCCTTCTATTCTTTTCTAAGCACCCATTTTTTTTCTTCTGGAATATATTTCTCTAGTATTTGTTTGCTATTCATTGTTAGTCTGTGAGGAGTAAAAATTCTCAGTGCTTGACTAAACTATCTTTATTTTCTTCTCATTACTGAGTAATAATTTTATTTTGCTTAAATCCTTAATTGAAAAGTATTTTCCCTTGGAATTTAGATTTATAAATTTAAAGGACACTTCTTACATAGGTATCTTACCTTTTCTCTTGTGTGCCTTTTCCAGGTCTGGCTCATGCTTATTTATTATCTCTTTGAATACTACTTTCCCCAGATTTTTTTCTATTCTCCTGCTTTACAGAATTCTTCTGAAACATAAGTTGGATTTTTTAATTATATTTTTCATGTTTGTTTCCTCTCTTTCATATTTTTCATCATTTCTTGTTTCTGTTTTCTTTTTATTCTGTGTAATTTTCTAAGACCTACCTTCTAGTTTACTAGTTCCCTCTTCAGCTGTATCTAATCAATTTTGTTCCTCATCTGATATGTTTTTTGTTTCAGTGACTATACAGCTTTTGTAATGAAAATTTATCTAGCCATGATTTTTATATTTATTTTCAATGATCCATTTCCACCAACGGTACAAAATTTAATCTCGAGAGCTCAGACAAGTCTTAATGTGAATATTTTTTTTTAGCTTCTTTTGGATAAAAGTCAGTCATTTTAGTGTTATTCCTTATCTGTTCTCATTTCCTCGTCTCTCGTAATTATCCATATTACTGAGTAGGTAGAGGTGAGAGGGAAAGAATGCACATATATAACTTATAGTAATAACTTATTTCTTTATCATGGATTCCCATGTGGTTTAGGAATTATTCCAAAATCCTACATATTAGTGACTATTGTTAATATTAATTTTATTAAAATAATCTGGAATGAGTTTTGTAGTTCTTCCCTTTGAACTTACAGTTTCTGCCTTGGAGTGAGTCATGTGCCCAGTGAATAGACTTCTTATTTTATACTTGAGAAATCTGAAAGATGACCAGTGATAACCTGTTGCTACTTTCTTCACCTTTCTTGGACTCAGAGTAACTAACATTTTCTTCTCAAGGTCAGGACATGGGCATTTGCTGATGAAATGCACTGGGTCACAAGCAACTAAGGAAGGTGATGTCTTGTATCTCAAGGGAGAGCGGGGATCCTGACCCTGCTTGTCCTGCTGGTCCCTTGGTGTAACAGTCAGTTGGGGCATGCACACAGCCATCCAGTTCATGGCTTGGGAGCAGAATGAAAACTGTGAAAAACTGTACATTAGGTATCATGAAATATGTGAAGAAAGCAGAGGTTGAGCATACTCGCTATAGAATATATAAAGAGCGTTCTAAAATCTCTTGTTAGGATGGTTTTGCTATTATTGTATATTGTAAATTTAAAGCTAATTTTTAGGGGGTGGGTACAGAGGATTGAACCCAGGAGTATTCTACCTCTGAGCTACACTCCCAGGCCTATTTTTTTTGAAACAAGATCTTGCTAAATTATCACATGCTAGCCTTGAACCTTCGAACCTCCTGTCTCAGCCTCCCAAGTACTGGGATTACAGGAGTGTGACACCATGCCAAATTTAAAGTTAATCATTTAATATATTAATATTTGGCATATCATGAAAGAGCTAGATACCATAACAGTTATCTAAAGAAGTGTTTAAAAAATAAGGAATTGTAGCCAGGGATGGTGACGTATGCTTATAATGAGACAGGAGGACTGAAAGTTTAAAGCCAGCTTCAGCAACTTAGTGAGGCTCTCAGCAACCTAAATTGTTAATTGTTAGATGTGGTTAACTAAGTTGCTGAATGGATTTTAAAAAGATATATATATACAATAACAGAGATAGCAACTTTAGAAAGTAATTGCTTGTCCTCAGGCTGAAAGAACAAAGGGAAGTGGTTGGACATATTATAACTTAGAAACTCATAGCAGGGATCCCCATGAGCGGACACTCACTTGCTGATCTTTTCAGCTTATGTTGTTCAAGAAGACCCAGTTCATCAGGAGAAGCTCAGGATACAGCTGATGCCCTGTGACTAGGTACAAAGGATCTACTAGGCCTTTGTTGCAAGGCTGGAGTTTTGCAAAAGTAGTTACTTGTAGAAGAGAGTATGGATTGGCTCCCAAGCTCAGAGGTTAGCATGTGGCCCTCCTGTGAGTGCTCTCCAGAGGCTCTGCACAGCAACCTCATCTGCCACAAGACATTTCAGCTGTTGGAAGTGCTGGGTGCTAAGGCCCCAGTGATGAAGAACCTTGCATTTCAGTCAGGACTTGCTGCAGCAGCTTCTCTTGCTTTGGTTTCTTCTCAAGACTGCCAATGTTATAACTTACTTAACAAATTACTCAAAAGAGCTCACTTACATATGGTATATGCTGACTCCAAAATTTTAAGAGATCCAACCAAATATTCTGCCCCATATCTAGTGGTAAATGGTATAAGGTACAGAAAATTTGTCTTTCACTTTGGAGATGACATCTGAACATGTTATAGGCCCCTGGATCTCAGCAAACTACACTGAGTCTGAGTTGCTGCTCAATTTTCTTAGAGCCCAAACCCCCAACTTTTTTATTACGTATCTCTAACTATGGCACTTAAAGTACTTTTTACTTCCTTTTCATTAGATGCAATCAGAATAATACCATCAGTGTACTGGGCCAAGGGGATGGTGCATGGGATATAAAGATGGTCAGGATCTTTGCATGCTACATTATGGCAGAGAGTAGAAAAGTTGATAAAGCCCTAGAGCAAGATGGTAAAAGTGTATTGTTAGCCATTCCAGGTAAAAGAAAGCTACCTCTTAAGGTTCTTGCACATTGGTGTGAAGAAAAAGGCATTTCCTAAACAATAGCTTCTTATTGGGTGCCAGAGTGCATATTAGTTTGTTCCAGTTAAATACAATAAAACCATAGCAAAGTGACAACTGGAGTTACTCCTTAAGTTTACAATAATCTACAGACATCCTCTGGGATCCATCTGCCTTCTTCCCAAAGGAGATCCACAAATATAAAGGGAGATATTATAGGCATCATCACTCTACATCCTTGGCGTCTTACCTGGTAGCACTCATTTTTTGTACCCAGGAATGTCATATCACTTTTTGTCTACTGCTCTGGTAGGGAGAAATTCAGGGCCTTTCTCTTGTCTCTTCCTAGGTCAGAGAGCTAATGCAGGAATGCTGCCGGTCATCAAGTGTGTCTATCCCAGTTATACTCCAGAAAATAGAGAAACAAGTACAGGATGGCCTGGTGAATTTGTTGTGAATACACATGGGCTAAGACTCCTTTCAGCTATGTTACCACCATAAATCCTTGTGATGAAAGGACCCAATGGTGTTTGGGGTTTTAAGAAATTAGTATTATTTCAGAGTTGTTATACAGTAATCAATAAAAGAGACACTTTTTCTCTTACAGTCACTCCAGCAGATAGAGTTTCCCTGGAAGAAGATTTACAGCATATACTCACAGCAAGGTAGGAATTTCTTTTTTCAAAGGAGGGATCTTTCATGTCAGAGAGAAAGCTCTACATTTGTAAGCTCAGGTATGAAAACTGGGAGAGAGACCATGAGCTTCATTGTTGTGATTCAAGTTAAGTTTTGATGACTAGATCTGGACTCTGCCTTGTAATAGACATGAAAGAATATTCTAGAAAGCCACACATCTCTATTATTCCTAGGGAAACAGTGACAAATTAGCTCATTCCAAAGGTTCCTATAGGTCAAAGATTTTGATTGCACTGCAATCCTACTTCCAATTATGGTAAATACACTCACTTTGGCTTTGGCTTTGAAGTCCTTTTGAACTTTGCTCCTTGAATTGAAATCAGATGTTGATGTTGAGGGAAGTATTCCCCACTATCACATCTAGGCAGGACAGACACTGGGGACGTTCTCAAGGGTACGGCTGCTCCCCTCGCTAGTTCTGTTTTCCAGGTCTTACTGAAGGAAACATGCTCCAGGCCTTCTCAGAGGATGAACTGAAGAGTTAGGTATAGATTACACATCGTGCATCTACTCTGGAATGTGCATCTCCCTAAGACTTTGAAATCCTGCATCTACCTTATACCAGGGAAGTGCTGGCATAGACCACCGTTGAGTATAAAGCTTAGTCAACTATCAAAATAAATGTCTAGAGTCATTTCCATATCTTAGTGTGTCAGCCAGGCTTCACTATGAAAAACAGAACTGGTAAGGATGGAATAGAACATGAGATTTATCATGGAACCTTGACCTGATGCAATTGTGGGAACTAATTAAAGAGTTGATGTGTGACGGTTCTGCATTTGGCACTAGGCCTAAAAACAAACGGGGCAGGAAGTTTGAAAGAAAGATGGACACTGAAGCAGAGAACAACAACAAAGTTGGAGTTGGCTAGAATGAGCTGGTTTGCTTGGTAAGTAAAAAATGGCACCTTGTCAAGATGCCCATGGTCTAGCTTCTGGAACCTGTGGCTATGTTACATTATATAGCAAAAGAGGATTGGCCTCCTAGATAGAATTAACGGTGTGGGTCAGCTGATTTTAAGGGGGAGAGAGAGGTAACTGAAGAAAGATGGGAGAGATGAGACATGTTGGGGACCTGAACCACTATTTTTAGCTTTGAGGAGAGAGGAAGGGGGCGGTGAGCCAAGGAGTTAGGACAGTTAGAACAGCCTTTAGAAGCTGGGAATTTCTTTCATCTGGCAGCCAGCAAGAAATGAGGGCCTCAGTACTATGATAGATGGGAACTGATCTATGTGGACAACCTAGCTACCAAGACAATGGATTCTCTGTAGGAGCCTTCAGAAAAGAATGCAGCCCCTCACCCCCCAATACTGTCAGATGACTTCTGACCTACAGGACTATAATATAATAAACCTGTGTTGTCTTAAGACACTGAGCTTGTGGTAATTTGTTATGGCAGCAACAGGAAAGTAATATAGTCTCTCACCACTTCCAAGCTTCTAGCTTTGATCGTGAGTGCGGCCTATGAAGAGCAGGTCCCTTTGTCATGACAACTAGTCCAGAATTCAAAGGAAAAGACAAGAAAGGAGCTCCAGGAGCTGCTGTCCCTCGCCAGCAGGGTGACCGAGCAGACCAGTGACAACAGGAGATCTACAGGGGCACCGGTAGATGACACAGAGCTTCCTGGCATAGGGGACCATGTCTGCTGACTCACTCCCTCTCACAAATCTCAAGCAAAAGGTGTCTCGTGGCCCACACCAACCCAGAAAAATTCATGGAAAGGAAGGAATTCTGGTAAGTACAGTTCCGGTCTAGTTAAATTAATATGGTATAATCCAATACTTGGAAGGCCGAGACAGGAGGATCGGCAGGTTCGAGGAGAGCTTCCGCAAGTAGTGAGACTCTCATCAACCTAGTAAGACCCTGTTTCAAAATAAAAATAAAATAGGGCTAGGGATGTTGCTCAGAGGTAAAATGCCCCTGGGCTCAATCTCTGGTACCACAAAATAAGTAAATAAGCAAACAAACAAATCTATCTTCTAGTACATGCTAATATATTCAATCTGGAATTATGGGTAAGTGAGCCTGGTCGATTGATTTGACCCAAGTTGATGTTATGGTCTATCCTGCTGGATCTACACCTTGAGAATTTATTCCCCCAGGCTTATGCCCATATGAATTTTCTAATTTTTTTGTTGTTACATAAGTTGTTTACTTCTAGGTCAAAGTTTGCGATTTATTCCTTGGGGCACAATGAGATTCAATGGAAGCCCTGGGTATGGTGGAAACAGAAACAGCCTGGGTAGACTTAAGGAGACTGAGTGGCCTTGGTGTGACACATCCCTAAAATTAAGGGCTCCAGGCTTTTAAACAAAGAGAAGGTTCTTATCCTCCAAAGATGGAGAGTGCCATTCCCATTGCAAGAAAAGCTCAGAATGACTTGGGGGGGTTTCAGAATCCCTACTTCTTCGGAGTCCAACCAGATATTCTTATCCAAATTTTGGGGTTCCTCTCCTGCTCAATCAGTGTCTTAACTATCACATAATATATTTGGAAACGTTGTGAGTTCAATCGACATAATTCTGCTGTCTGTACAATTTCCCAGCAACATTGGCCATGTCACTATAAAAAAAAAATAGTTCTTAGAGATTAAAAAAAGGATTTTTTAGGGTTGTCAGAAACATTTTAATTTTTTTTTCAATCTTGAGCTGAGAACTTAAACCTGAGCTTATCAAACTCTTTTTGTAAACTTCTCTGCACTCAGTACTGTAATCCCAGTACTTGGGAGGCTAGGACAGGAGGATCTCAGGTTTGAGGCCAACCTCAGGAACCTAGCGAGACCCTCGGCAACTCAGTGAGACCGTGTTTCAAAATAAAATAAGGCTGGGTGTGTGGCTTGGAGATAAAATACCCCTGGGTTCAATCCCTAGTTCAAAAAAAAAAAAAAAAAAGTGGAATATGATCAATTGCCACCACTTGTGATCCCTTTCTCATTGATAAGAAGCTCAATACTTTAATCAAGTCCTAAACACAGCAATCCATTTACCAAATCCCATCTTTGAAGGTCTGCTTTCTACTTCTTAAAGTAATTATTATACCAGTGAGGGTTCAATTAAGAAACAGAAACCATACCAATGATGTTAACAGAAAACTCCACATGAATCATTTGTAAGTACATCTAAGGATGTTAAATGAGTCATTCAGTAGGCAAAAAGGAAACTTTAAAGTACGTTAACAGGTAAAAGGTGCACGTAGATATCACAGAAACAGCTTCTGAGGAAGCAGTGATCACCTTTACAGCTCAGGAGTGAATCTGGTTCATTTTCCAAACGTCAGAAAAACTGAAAGTTAGAGTCACTTGCCTTGAGAGGCTGAGACAAGAGGATTGCAGGTTTGAGACCAGCCTCAGCAACTTAGTGAGATTCTCAGCAACCTAGAGAGACCCTGTTTCAAAACAAAAATAAAATAGAACTGGGGCTGTAGGTCGGAGGTAGAATGCCCCTGGGTTCTATCCCCAGTAACACCCCCCCCCCCACACACACACATAAAATAAACAGAAAACACAAGTTGCTCTCCATTCTCCAAACTTTAAGTCTTCCTCTTCCTGTTACCAGAGCCTCACAAAGAACCAACTGTGAAAAGCTGGGTTTATAAAATTCAGCCCAAAAGAACCTAGAAAAGCAGGGTTGCAGCTGATATTAAAATTACCTAAAAACTGGCAGATTTGATGAATGTTAAACTTTTTTTTTTCTCTTTTGCATCGAGCCTTCTTAGTGTTGCCATGCTGCAATATGCTTAATGAGCAATCAGTCATCGCCAAGTTTCTATTTTTCCGCAGTTTTGATGGCAAGCATGTAACTGCACTGTGTGTCTGACGTCAGGAGGCTGCGGGGACGTCGCTGGTCACGAGATCTGGAAGAAGCAGCTCCGCCGGAGAGACCAGTGTCTATGTAAAAGTTGTTATTTTAAAGAAAACTGCTGAAGTACACCAATTGCACAGGTGCAGCTACAGAACGTGCATTTCTACGTCACTCTGAAGACTGACTTCTCATTTGGATCAAGTAATTCTCTTTCTAAACTGATGTCATCAATTTTTAGATTGAAATGTTTCCCCGCATATGCATGAATAGTAGAGTGATTGTGGAAATGTGCTGATTCACCGACAAAGGACATTTTCTGAGTCTGTTCAGGCTGCTTAAATAAAATGCCATTGACTTGGTAGCTCATAAATAGCAGGAATTTATTGCTCACAGTTCTGGAAGCTAGGAAGTCCAAGATGACAGCCCAGGCAGGTTCACTGTCTGTTGAAGACCTGTTTCCTGGTTTGCAGATAGTTCCTTCTTGCTGTGTCCTTGCGTGGTGGAAGGGGCCATTGAACTTTCTGAGGTCACTAACCCTATCCAGGAAGGTTCAATCCTCCAGACCTGTGTACCTCAGGAGCCCACTTCAGGACACCATCCTGTTGGTGATTAGGTTTCCACAGATGTATTGCAGGCAGACACAGACACAGACACAGACATTCAAACTGTAGGAGAATATATCTGGAGACAGTTAAAGGACACCCTTGCACACATAGAAAATGTTATTTCTATTATTGGTTGGATTTCTTTCATCAAGTTCACATAACAAAGTATGCTTTTGGAAGGTCATGTGTCAAAGATGACTCTATTGAACATTCATGTAAAAAGTTCAATACCAAACACATCATTATTTGTTGCTATGAACACAAATTTGGCAGAATTCAACACCTCATAGATAACATAATGGTCTTACTAAATTAAGAAACTTGCAGAGATGTTCTTGAAATTGGCTGTGGTACACAAATAAGTTATAACTAGATTCAATAAACTGCAAGAGTCTCCCATTAGAGGTGAAAACATGCAGTGTCAAACTTATAAACGTTTAAGTAAAGTGATTGGCTATAAAAACTTCAGGATGAAACAGATGCTAACTACAAAATCAAGCTAGGTGTGGTGGTGCATGCCTGCCATCCAAGTACTTGGGAGGCTGAGACCGAAGGATCCAGGTTCGCGGCCAGCCTCAGCTACTTAGTGAGGCCCTCTGCAACTTAGTGAGACCCTGTTTCAAAATAAAGAATAAAAAATAGGGCTGAGGGTGCAGCTCAGAGGTAGAAAGTCCCAGGGTTCCATCCCCAGTACCACATAACTATATAAATAAATAAATACATAAATAAATAATCAAATCGGGCATGGTGGTGCACACCTGTCATACCAGTACTAGGGAGGCTGAGAAAGGAGGATCACAAGTTTGAGGCCAGCCTCAGCAAATTAGTGGGGCCCTCAGCAACTTAGTGAGACCCTGTTTCAAAATGAAAGAGGGCTGGGGGTATAGCTTAGAGGTAGAATGTGCTTGGATTCAATCCCTAGTACCATATAAATAAACAAGAAAGTAAATAAATAAATAAAATAGATAGATAGATAACCAAAACAAAACACAAAAAAACCCACCTTCTTCAATACTATATATTTTTTTCTCGCTGCTCATCTTTAATCATACTTTAGAAATGCTTCTGCAGGTTCTGCAGCCATGACACCTCTATACTTAGGCAGAACCCTAATCTGGGTTAGACTCAACCCTGACCTGGATTAGTAATAAAACCTCCTTCTTGTGTATTACAGTGCTCTGTGTGACGTGAACGTTCTTTGGTGGGGCACCCCGGATTTGTGCATAACATTTTGATGCATTGCCGGGAAGCTGTGGCCCCCAAAGACCTTCACTCACCTCCAGGGTAGAAGGAGTTTATCTGGTAGCGTGGCTGCAGAGAGACTCGGCTTGCGTAGCCGACCTTCCATTTGGAGTTGGCAGCCAAGGGGGCCACAGGGTGGCTCGGCTTGCGTAGCCAACCACCCATTTGGATTTGGTGGCTGAAGGGAGGGAGGCTTGGCTTGCGTAGCCAACCTCCCTGACCTCCCATTTGGAGTTGGCAGCCGAGGGGGCCACAGGGGGGCTCAGCTTGCGTAGCCAACCTCTCGTTTGGCAGCTGACTTGTATTTGAGGACCCGAATTGAGGACTGGCAGAAGACGTAGGCAGACGCTCTGGAGGGTCGCCAGTCGGGAGGTGAGGGAGACGTCCCCACTGACCCAGTGGAATGGTGCGCACAGTGTGGTAGATCTTTCATAGGAAATTTAAAAAGGAAGCAAGCAGGGTAAAAAGGCCTATCTCTCTGTTCAGTGTTTGTCTGTCCTCCCCCATCCATGTGGTGTTATTAACTTTCCATTTCAGCTTTGGACTGGCAGCTGTTCTCTACTCCTCCATAATGGGATGGACTTCTTCAACTCCCTTGTCTATAATGATTGACCACTTTTCTGATTTCAGAACTCAGGCATGTAATGTTTCACTGGAGGTAAAAAAAAAAAAAAAAAAAAAAACCAGGTACATTAATCACTATTTGCTCTGCAGAATAGCCGACTTTCAATCTCGGCTTGATGAGTCGCGCCGGGGCCCAGAGGAGCCATTGGGAGTCAGGGACAAGGCCTGCTCAAATTGGCCGTGTAAGTTTTACTTTTTGCAGTGACTTGGACTTGTGGGCCACCATGGAAGGCAGTTCGGTTCAGAAACAAAAAAACATTTACTAAGGACTAGCTTAAAGGTTGTGTCTTGGCAAGATAATTTCTTATGTTTACTGTTTTGATTACCTAGCAAGCTGCATCTTAGCAAGATCAGGGTAAATGTCTGTATTTTATACGTTTAATGATTACTTTGTAGTTCAGGCTAAATGAACAGCTATAACTTTGGGTTACTATATTTGACACCCTATATATGTGGCCATAGATGTGTATATATTTGAGAGCTAAATATGCTATGTATTTACTAATTATGGTGGATACCTTTTGGGGTTGGGTGGAGGCCTTCCCTACTAAGAGGGAGATGGCTATTATAGTAGCAAAGAAATTGTTAGAAGAAGTAATACCTAGATATGGAGTTCCTATTGCTATAGGGTCGGACAAAGGACCCTCCTTTGTAAGTAAAATTATACAAGGGCTTTCCCAAGCTCTGGGGACTAATTGGAAATTGCATTGTGAATACAACCCCCAGAGTTCTGGGCAGGTAGAAAGGATAAATAGAACCTTAAAGGAGACTTTAACTAAATTGGCAATAGAAACTGGCAGAGACTGGGTCACGCTCCTTCCCTATGCTTTATGCAGGGCCAGAAGCACACCCTACATGCTTAATTAACCCCTTTTGAAATCATGTTTGGCTCTCCACCCCCATCCTGCCATGAAAGCCCATTCTAAATTCCTTATCAGGGCCCACAGGATGTAGAGCCCAGAGTCTGGGTCTGGGTCAAGCGGCATCACCATAAGACATTTGAGGCCAGATGGAAAGGGCCTTACGTGGTTGTCTTTGTTACCCCAACTGCCCTAAAGGGGGACAGCATAGGACTCTGAACACATCACTCCCAGATCCGGAAGGCCAGTGAGAAGGACATCGAGAGAGTCCAAAAGGAGTGGGCAGTGACAGCCAACCCTGACAACCCCTTGAAGCTGATGGCTAGGAAGTTGTGCTGTACTTCGTTGACATCTTTGTGGACTTTGGTATTAGGGCCACTGATTCTCATACTCACATTTGGGCCTTGCAACAGCCCCCTCCCTTTCGATAACAGGGCTCAATCAATCCTCATGCTTTCTTTATGTTACCTTTCCCGCATGAGTGAAAAGTTTCCCTGCCTCTGTACACCTCTATGTAAGGCTGAACGAACCCAGGTTCTGGGTTTTGCGGCCATGACACCTCTATACTTAGGCAGAACCCTAATCCGGGTTAGACTCAACCCTAACCCGGATTAGTAATAAAATCTCCTTCTTGTATATTAAAAAAAAAAAAAGAAAGAAAGAAAAAGAAAAAAGAAATGCTTCTGCATTCAGGAGAACTACATTGTAAATCACCTACAAGCCCTATATTGGCACTGAAAAACTTCATTTAAGAGATAATTGGCTGTAAATCTTTATCAAAATACTCAAGGCATTGAAAGCTAGAAAATTTTGAGGTCTGCAATAACTACAAAGGCAAATTTATCCCCACAAAATCAGGGCGATGAACACTTTAAATGAGGAGGCTGCAAGCAGTGTGCAATATTTAATTTTAAAATTTTGTAAATGACTTGTAGGAAAAATCTTTTGATCAAACTTCTTTTATAATTGGTTTATATTATGTACTGGAATGGAATGAAATTTGAAAGTCTTATGATTTTGTAGCATCTATTTGGCAAAACATTAAAAAAAATTATGAACAGAGAATTTATTTTATGAGTTTTGCCTTATAAAATCCTTTGTGGAAAAGAGAAATTCTAAATTGAGGCAAAGAGGCAGTACCTATAAAAATATATGAGCTGGTACGTGTTCACATTTCATAAAAATTAGAATAGAGAATGTCCTCTGCTTGGGAGAATTTTCTCCAAGCTTATTAGGCATGTTGGCATCTATAACTGATGTAGGATACAAGAAATAAGTTGAGGAATGGACCCGTCACTCCCAACATAACTAGTGTATTTTCTCCATTAAAATGCTATAGACTACAGAGAAAAGTAAATATGTGTCCATTTCAAATATATCTTCTGTAAAATATAACATTGAAGATTTGAAAAATTAAGGTGAGTAAAATTTTTAAAAATAAGATTATATTTAAATACAAGTACATTATTATATATAACTTATAGAAAATTTCAGTGAATTGGTAATAGAGAAAAATATAATTTGTGCTATGTGTTAGTGTTTATATAACAATTTTTTAAATATTTTGCTTCAATCTACAGAACCATCTGTCATTTTATATTTTAGAAATGTTATTATTATTATTATTTTAATTTGAGACTGAACTCAGAGATAATCTACCTCTGAGCTACACCCCTACTGCTTTATTTATTTATTTATTTTTAATTTTATTTTGAAACAGGATCTCACTAAGTTGCTGAGGGTCTTGTTAAGTTACTGAGGCTGACCTCAAAACTGCAATCCTCCAGTCTCACCTTCCAAATACTGGAATTACAGGCATGTTCCACCATGCCCAGCTAGAAATGTTACTTTTGAAAACAATTTTTGAAAAAAAGCAATTTTATAAGTCAATCAATAGAAACAATAGAGCTAAGTCATGCAAATAATAAATATTTCAAGAGTGTAATTCTAATTAATTTTAATGTCCCCTTTTGTTCTTGAAGTGTCTTGGCTGGGTGTCTTAGTTGGCTCAGGTTACCATAACAACATACTACCATAGGCTTAGTGACTAAAATGACAGAACTTCATTTTCTCACAGTTTCGAAGGCTGGGAGAACAAAACTGGGGTACCAGCAGGGTCCCGTTCTGAGGAGGGCTCTCTTCCTGGCCTGTAGATGCCACTTGCTGTACAGTAGTGGGACACCATCTTGAGACAACACAGAGAGAAAAACCAAGCTCTCTGGTGTCTCTCACCAGAGCACTAATCCCATCATCAGGACCCGCCTCTATGGCCTCGTCTGGCCCCAGTTACCCCCCCAAAGTCTCATCTCCAAATGCTATCACGTTGGCACGGTGACAGCTTCAACATATGAATTTCAAGGACACCAAATTCCACCCACAGCTGGTGGACACTAACATTTTGGCACTATAGACTTCAGAATCTTCTTATCGCAGAGCAGGAGATGACTGTTTTTTGCTGTCAGATTCCATATGCTTATTTCTTGCCAATATATCACTCCACAGCATCTAAAACAAAACACACACTTTCCCTTAAATCTCTATTTTCGGAGAGCAAGTCATTCTCTATCCTCTTTTCCCTGTCTGCAAGAGAGCTTTCTCTTTCTGGTCCTCACTTAGCCACTTCTTCGTTCCCTTTGAAGATATGATTCCTGCTTTCCACCTTGCTAGGAAGTAGGGGATTCCATGAGGCTGCCCTCAAGATGCTTTGCTTAGAGGGACCACTCCACCACTGACGCACCATTGCGCGGAGGCCTGGGTGACGGTTGGCTTGTCTAGGAGGCTCACTCTCTCCTTAGGAAGCTAGTCAGTGGTCCCCTGGGATTGGAGATGACCCCTAGTAATCTGAGGCTTTGAATGATCCTCCCTACTCCCATCACCTGCCTGAAGAGGACTTTCCAGGGAATTTTATTCTTATTTTGAAACAGGATGAGAGTCTCACTACTTGCTGAAGCTGTCCTGAACCTGCAATCCTCCTGTCTCAACCACCCAAGTAATAGGATTACAGGTGTGTGTCACCATGTCTGGCTGGGATTAGGATTTCTAAATGTCATCAACTCATTCTTCCTCTATATGAGGTCTGTCTGCAATAATGGAGTAATAATATTCTAACCTCAGGAAATCCAGGTCCCAGGAAGCGAATGAATGTCTATCGTTTTATTATCTAAATAAGGAGGGTTGCCTCATTTATTCCAGATTAATCACATAGTTTTATTTTTCTGCTCAACATTCATTCAAACCCTCTTAAGCAATAATATCATAAAATGTTGCTGGGCATGGTGGCACACGCTTGTAATCCCAGCATTTGGGAGCTGAGACCTGAGGATCCGGGTTCATGGCCAGCCTCAGCTACCTAGTGAGGCATTCTGCAACTTAGTGAGACCTGGTTTCAAAATAAAGAATAAAAAATAGGGCTGGGGGTATAGCTTGAAGGTAGAGCACCCCTGAGTTCAATCTCTAGTACCCCCCCAAAATAATAATAATAATATCATAAAATGCATTTGATGCACATAAAATCTACTTTAACAGTCCAAAGAAAATTCTCCCATTTTCATAAACCTTTAGTCTAGTAAGAAAAGATGTAAGTAAATCCATGAAGGGACATCGTTATAGTTCTAGGACCTGAGCATAGATATTAAAAAAAAAAAAAGCATATGGAAATACAAAATGAGAAATAATAGAAAATGCAATGCCAATGTAAAGTAACATATAATTATTTCCTGCTATGCTTCATCTCTGAAATACGGTATTTACAAGAGTGCTTTGCTTTAAAAAAAAGAAAAAAAACAATGCATTGTATATAAACCAGAGAGCAAGCATCTCAGTTTTGTTTAGAAAATAGCAAATACCGTGTAAAAGGCCTCTGTTGAGTTAGCCCACCCACCAACTAGGGGGAGGGGGAAGTTAAAACGAAAATAAGGAAGGCTGAATTCATGGACTTGTTACCACTGTGTCCAAAATAGGATTTTATTTTCTAAACAGCGTTCACCAAGTGGGAGCCTGGAGTAAATATTCAATACATTTACTTGATGGACACCCAATTTGAAAACTCGACCCAACATCATTCTCCTTGTTTTTTGTTTTGTTTTTAAGGTCTGGTGTTTTCTTCCTGAGAAAGGGCAAACTAGAGAAATAGTAACAATAGCTCTCAGAGCATGGGGGCAAGTTTCCCTCGGTTCTTATCACCCACAAAGAAAGATTTCATTTGGGGGACACAGGTAAGGTAAGCAGAAAAGGTTTCTTGGTCCAGGAGTGGGAGAAAAGGGAAGGGGCTGCCTCCTGGTGAGTCCTTACACCGTTCGTAAACCCCATCCTCCTCATGCGTAGTAATTTGGGGCGGTCACTTCTGGATTTTACATCACGGTTTAGGGCGACGGTGCCAAATTCCCTGTAGGAATTCCGCTCGTGTCTAATGCTGCGAGGTAAAGGCTGCACGTCTCTGGCCACAGCTGATGGGGCAGTCTCCTGCCTCTTCTCAGGAAGACTGGCTTGGCCGGATCCTACTGCCTGCTTATCCCTAATCTCACTACCAAAACTACCTTTTTACTTTTGCAATACATTTTCTAACTTCTACCTTTTTTTTTTTTTTTTGATCCTAATTACAACCTTCTGAGGAAGAGAATGTATACAAGGAAACTGAGGGCCCCTCAAAATAATGACTGGAGCAAGTTCTCATAGCTCAACAGAGCTTCAAGAATTACCTAAATTTTCCTTTGGGATCCAGCCCAGGGGCATTCTACCTCTGACCTGCACTCCCAATCCTATTTTATTTTGAATTTTGAAACAAGGTTTCACTAAGTTGATGAGGGCCTCGCTAAGTTGCTGAGGCTGGTCTCAAACCTTTGATCACTCCTGTTTCAGTCTCTCAGGTACTGGGATTACAGTTGAGGTGTGGCTAGGCCTGGAGATGGGGGTTGGCAGAGTTGCTGGCTGTCCTGGAGGACTCAAGCAGAAACATCTTGCTTTCCAGGTAATGAAGGAGAAGCGGGGCCCAGGATGCGATAGAAGAGACAGAGTTGTTGTTGGTGCTCAGATTTCCTCTGAGAGGTTGCACAGCCAATCTGCTGTCCTATTATTCCTTCCGTGAACTTTCCTTCAGATGATTCTGAAATTACCTACAGCCACATACTCTCATTCACGGATTTTCAACCTTTTATAACTGGCATAACTGTCCTCCTCCATTTCTTCTATTTAAAGTCACAGAACGTGGATACATTTCTTTCTCTTGCCTTTGTTCACACTTAACATTGAAAACTCAACCCAACTCCATTCAGAACTAAAGAAAGGAACAATGTGGTTTTGTACTTCATAACAGCAAGGGCTCTGTGTATAAGGAACAGTTTTTCTACAGACTCAGGAGAAACATCCATCCTCAGCCCCCATCTCCTCTCCGCTGGCTTTCATAAGCATCATCTCTCTCTTCATGTTTATTGCCCTACCACAAGGACAAGAAGGGAAAGCTTTGGTCCCAGTGAAAGGGGGGAAAAAGTGTCCTTGTTTCTGGTGAAAGAAGCAAGTAGGAACTAAGTCGTGGTAAAATAATGTATTCAGGCATACTGCCCAGCCTCTTTCTCCATGCTTTTCATAAAAGGAACCACGTCAAGGGAAAAAGGAAACTTCTGGTCCTTGGTCCTCTGAGTGCTGGTTACAAAGAGTCACAAAGGTGGTGATTTAATGCTGGCTTTCCACCCACTGGGGTACAGCCCCCCAGCTCCCATCCTTGTGCTGGTGTCAAGCTAATTCATAGCCTTACGACAACAGCCAACTTAGGTTTTATAATTTTGTGTCTCTTGAATCAATTAGTTTATCACTCACAGCCAGTCTTGAAATGGCCTTAGCCTTCCTACAATGTGCACCCCAGGAAACCGAGGCAGGTGGGGAGATCTTTGTCTTCTAGTAGTATTTTTCTCTTTTTTAAAAAAATTTAATTGTGTGTGTGTGTGTGTGTGTGTGTGTGTGTGTGTGTGTGATGTGTGTGTGTGTTGTGTGGTACTGGAGATTGAACCCAGGGGCATTATACCTCTAAGCTACATCCCTCAGCCTTATTATATTTTATTTTTGAAACAGGATCTTCCTAAGTTGCTGAAGCTAGCCTGTGGTTCCTCAGTCTCAGCCTCCCAAATACTGGGATTACAGGCGTGCACCATCACTCTCAGTTTCAGTATGACCCATTGATTTGATCCACAGTTCTCCAACTACTTAAATATATGGAATTAATGTATTGGTTTTCTTTTTGGTTTTGGTTTTGGGTTTTTTTTGGCAATATAGGAGCTTGAGCCCAAGCAAGGCCATGAGCATGTTAGGCAAATGCTCTACCTCTTACCACTGAGCTATATCCCCAGCCCCTGCGTTGTCATTTAATAACTGTGATTTCATTGGGGAGGGGCATTCAATACAAGAGGTTCTTAAGAATAGATGCAAGGAAACAGCAACAGAGATGTTGGGAATCATTCCTTTGATTTACTTGTTTAAAAGATGACTTTTGTTTAAAAGTGAGTTTGCAATATGTGCTTATATGAGGATGGAGTGATATAACATTGGAAGTATATATAAATGCTATTAAAGAACAAGAGACTATAGATAGATACCTTAAATATTTATTTATCATTCATGTAATTTATTTAAAAATGTACTGAGCTAGTCATACATAACTTCAAGTGTGGCATTTGTTTTCTAACTTTTAGAGTCCAAATTCTTTTTGAATAGTTTTCATAGATTCCCCACTGTAGAATGCAGTAGTTACCAAGAACATATTTTTCCTCCCAAAACCTCAGGTGCCATAAGTCAAGTGTGAATGCCCTCAGCAGGGATCAGTCCAGCCGGTGGGGAAGCACCTTTTACTGTGGTTAAGAGCACTGCCCACGGAGTTAGATAGACGTGAATCTACCACTTCCTAATGTTGAAGGGCCCTGTGAGAAGTATTTGCTGAAGCCTAGATGATTTTAGATGTCTTTCATCTATAAAAGGGGCTAGCTAATATTACCAGCTATCTCTTTGACAAGCATAGGACTAAATTAAAGTGCTTAGAGCAGTAGTGGGACTGAGTAAACACAAGAAATCCTCACTTCTTGTATTAGTATATTCTATCCTCAACCTCCCAAGTGAGGCTTCAGATTAGTAAACAAGAAAAAAGATTAAGAGAAATTAGAAAGGAGCAGAGAATCTCTTCTGAAGGACTCTGCAGCTTAGTGATGGTTTCTAAATAAAAACTGCAGTGTGTAGTTCCCCATAAGATATCATGGTACAAAAAGTATAGCAGAGGAATGGTATCTTCATCCATGACCAGGAAAATTTCTCTTGGAAGAACTTAAGATAGTAAAAAGGGAAAAAAAGAGTGCAGAATCAAGAGATGCGAAGTCCTAGTTACATCTGGGAGGGACTTGTCACATGTAACTGTGGCAGACATTAGCTAAGGAGAGTGGGGGGTCTCAGGAAAGAATGACCTTCTGGCCGTGACAGATGGGCGTTCCAACAGGAAGCTTGTAAGACAGTAAATGAAGACATACTCTATTGATCACTCAGAGCAGCATGACTCCCAGAAGCTTCTAAAGTCTCTCAGAAGTGTACATCCTCTCCTAGCCACTTCCTCCCAAGCACTGCTGAAAGACTTGAACTTCACAGAAGAGCAGGACAGAGCCTAGGCTACCGGAGAGTGCTAAGACTGCTAAGACTTCAAAGAATTGGCAACTATTATGGGTCTGATTTCACCGCCCTCAACTTTCTTCCCCAGTCAGTATCGATCAAATTAATGCTCAAGTATATTGTCTCATCACTAAAGACTCGGAAAATGATACAGAATTTAAACAGATAAAGCAAGAGAAATTCCTCAGTCCAGAACAATCAGCTATCCAAGCAAACATGTTCCTCCACAGACTGATAAGAAGAAAGCATTCAGGTTGGTGGCACACTCACTAATTTGATAAATGGATAGTATTAACTCAATTGGCTTTCTTTTAAAGTTTAATCATGTTCTAATCGTGCAATGAAAAAATGCAGCGAGGTCAGAATAAGAGAACAGGAATAGGTTCAGGGTGGGTGGAACTGGGGCCAGGTGAGTCCTCAGCTGAAGTGAAGAGGTGGCTTAGAATAAGAGAACCAAGAATCACGAGTTCTAATGTCATATATTACATAACTGTGTGCGCATCCACGTACTAGAGATTGAACCCAGGAGACTTCTATCTCCAAGTCACACCCCCAGACTTTTTATTTTGAAATTGGATCTTGCTAAATTGCTGAAACTGGCCTTGAACCTGTGATCCTCCTGTCTCAGCCTCCAAGAACTGGGATTACACCACTGTACCTGACTTACATTACCTTTTGTGGCTTTGGAAGAGTCGCTTTACTTTTCAAGGCTAAGACTTTCTGATTTGCAAAGACAGGAGCTCAAACTAGGTAATTTCTCAGGTTCCTTCCAGCCATACCATTTTGTGATTTCGACTGTCCCTTTTTCTTGCCCATGTTATATTCCTTTTGCTGCTTCTCTGTGTCGCTGTTTTCATGTCTCTGTGCACAGAAAAGATAGAGAAAAGGATTGGACTGGGGAAGGGATATGTGACATTGTGGTCTCAATGTTTCTGTCCCCCCAAAATTCCTGTATTGAAACTTAAATCACCAATGTGATATATTTAGAGGTGGAGTCTCTGGGAACCTTTATGGATGGTATTACTTGCCATACAATAGAGACCCAGAAAGCTGCTTCTCCCTCCCACCCTGTGAAGACTGAGCGAGTGGGCACCATCTACAAACCAGAAAGCAGCCCTTAGCATGTACCAAATCCTCTGGAGAATTGATCTTGGACTTTCAGAACCGTGAGAAATTAATTTGTTATCTAAAAGCTTTTTGGTTTATGGTAGTTTGTCATAGCAACACAAATGAACTGGGAGGGGCATATAAAGAATAAGGGTGGATAAAGGATTGGTGTAAAGGAAAAGCCTCCACGTTGAAGTCGTTCTCACTCCTTTTTCATTTTTTGAGTTGTCCAACAGTATCATAAGTAGCTACCAATACAGTCGCTAGAAAAGGGAATGGATTGATCTATAATCATGTGCCTGGCGGTTTAACAGTACACGTAACTAAAGTGGTCAAAGTTCCCTGTTTTGTACACTTAAAACTTTGCCTAGGCATCGCATGGCCTCCTAAATTTCGTCCTGTCCAGAGGTACATGTCTTTTTGTGTGTGTGTGGTACTGGGGATTGAACCCAGGGACATTCTACCTCCAAGCTACACCCCTAGTCCATTTTTTATTCTTTATTTTGAAACAGGGTCTCACTAAGTTGCAGAGGGCCTCATTAGGTAGCTGAGGCTGGCTGACCAGGATCCTCCGGTCTCAGCCTCCCAAGTACAGGGATTATAAGCGTGCGCCACCATGCCCAGTGAGGTACATGTCTTGTGCGAGCCTCCAGTGCAAATCAACTGCCTCCTTCATTGTCACTCAGGTTTAATCCTGCCTTTGCAGCTTTTGTCTTGGTTGGAGTGGTTACTGAAGGGATTTTACAAATAGCTTCTTATTCTCCAGTGGGTTAGCAGGTGAGGTATTTGTACCATGGCTCTAATTGGCGGGTGCGTCCATATTCTGCTATGACCCAGCCTTCCTTCCACCCATGGCTGAAAACCCTCACTTCTCCAAGCTCCTCCATGTTTTCTCAACCAATAGCTCTTGGTTTTCTTTTCTGGGCCACTTTTTCATAAAGAAAATAAGTTGTAGCGGGGCATGGTAGCACACACACGCCTGGAACCTCAGGACTTGGGAAGCTGAGACAGGAAGATCGCAGGTTCAAGGCCAGACTCAGCAATGGAGAGAGACTCTGTTTCAAATTTAAGAGGTACAGCTCAGAGGAAGAAGTCCCCTGGGTTCAATCCCCAGAAACACACAAGAGAAAGAAAGAAAATAAGTTCTTAATAATTCATGAAAGTTCCTACATCTGTGGAATGGGAAAGCAAAGAGCTCTAAATCTCCATTTATGCTGCGGATCTGACCCAGCCCATGATGCTTCCTCACCCACACACTTCAGACTTCCAGATGACGCAAGCCTCACGGACTGTGCAAGTCATTAATTACACTTTCTTTACAGTTTTCTGACTGCTCCCCAAACACAAATCCCTATGGTAAGCACTTTATCTTGCATTGCATTACCTCAACCTTCCTAATAACCTTATGAGGAAAGTGTTGTTATTCACCCATTTACAGATGAGGAGACAGGCTTAAAAGGGTTTAATAACTAGTTCGAGGACACTCTTCACTAGTAACAAAGTCAGAGCTTGACTTCAGCTTTAACTCCAAAGCCTCTCTTAAATATACCCTTTAGCAAATTAGGGATTACTACCTGTCATGAGCCTCGTGAATCAGTTTCAAATTGCCATTGCAAAATTATATTCCCAAATGGTGAAATGCACAGGCTCCTGTTCTTCATGTTAGTATGATGCTACAGGTGGCGATAAATGTGGAACTGGACCTGAAATTCATAATATACCAAAAGTACTCTGTATACCATAAACTGAAGAATGTGGGTGTCTGTTAAACACCAACAGTTTCTTTCCTTGCTAAGTAATAGACTGGGTTATGGTTTGACTTATCCATTAATTATGAGTAAAAAAAATGGCTTGAAAATATTTAAATATTTCCTCTTTTTTTTTTTTTTTTTTTTGACTAGCATACAGCTCATCCCAACTGAAGAACTATTTCTTATTTGGTCTCTGCATCCTTGTCCAGTAGTTAGTACCTTTAATCATGGCTTTGAAAAAAAAATATCTAAATATATATATTTATCCACTATGCCATGCCATTTAGACCTTGGCAAAGAATGAAACATGCAGTTATTAAAGCAAGTTTCTAATTTCAGTACCAGGCTGTACCATTCATTTGGCTTGGAAAAGAAATTCTTTTTCTTTGTAGAAAAGGATAAAAACTTTAAAAGGTACCAGGTTAAAATTTCTTCAAGCACAAAAAGCAGTCCCATTTTAACACATTCATACTTCCCCTTTATTGCTGGATTTAGAAAGCTGGAGGGATAAAGAATATTCTGGTCTCCACTGTCCTGCCATTGGAGTCCTATTAACAGGTGGATAAGATATTTATTTTTCTTAGTAGAGTTAAATGTCTGGGATTTATTTAAGTGGTTTTGAGGGAGACTAGAAAACAGGATCGCAAATCGGGTGGGACCATCAGCCAGAAAAGCCAAGATAATTTCTACTTGAGTTATGAACTTAAACAGGTTCCCGAGAATGGAATTTCCATAACTCACAACCTTATTATTGGTTATTTATCTGGAGCCTTTGGAAATGAGGGCAGTATTCTCTGTCGAGTCCTGAGCCTATTTCCTGTCCTGTTTGTCTTTATTCTTACTCCCCACTTTGCTAATTAATTGTATTTTATATGCTGGCTTCCTAAAAGGAATTGAGGTGACTTGTTCCAAATGCCAAACAATAGGCTTATTAATTCAAGGTGGGGGGAATAAAAAGAAAAAAAGAACTATGTCGTGAAGGGAAGAAATCATTGGACCATGCTCGTAGCCTAAGAATAATGACAGCTAAGCAGAAATACAGGTTTTCACGTTCCCTGCAGCCTCTGAAAACATGTTTACTCCAGGTGGTGGGAGAGGAGTAAAAAGTTCAACCAAGTTCTGGAAGAGCCATTGCCAGGAGAAAACAGTAAGACCCTAGAGGATCCATGGGAGCAAGAGGAAGGGGTGCCAACACATAGCTGGCATCCCAAACCCCAAAAACGGGAAATGACAACTTCTGCTAGGAGGAAAAAGAAAGGATTCAAATAACAGAGAAGTTAGCACAACTGGAAATGTATGCTCCCAATGAATAAGGCCTCCCTGGAGAGCTTCCTGGTTGCAATTTCATTCCAGGCTGGGGCAGGAAATAACCAAACGTCGCCCAAATGATCTGAGAGTTAATGTAACCTCCTAGTATGTGATTTACTTTCAAGAAAACAATTGGCTCCCAGATAGATTCTGCCCAGAAAATCCACTACAGAAAAAAAAAAAGAAAGAAAGAAAGAAAAGAGAGAAGAGAGGAGAGAGAGAGAGAGAGAGACAGAGAGAGACAGAGAGAGACAGAGAGAGAAATGTAAATATGCAAACAGCTTAACTGCCCGGCTGACAGAGTCAGGGTCAGTTAGATAGAAAAAGCAGATCTTCCACTCTTAACTCCTGCTGCCTGCTTGGTGCAGCTCCCATTTAAGGGCGGAGGAGGAGCCCCAATGCTCCTGGTGCAAGGGTGGCTGGCCTGTTTGGAGCCCTTTGTCCTGGACTTCGGTGGGCCCTGCCCCTCGCAAGCACACCTGGCAGGCTCGGTCTGGCACAGACTCCACCTAGCGACAAGGTGGCTTTTCTTAACTCTCCACTCCCTGAGTCTGCGCCGGCGTTTGCAACGTGCTTCTCTGCGAAGGGGAGTCGCGCTGACAGGGTGACATGTCCCAACACGGGGCTGGTGTCCCAGAACTGCTCCGATGGCATGCTGTTTCCCCTCCTCGAGAACACATGGGTCTTTGTGTAACGTGCATCTGGAAAACTTCCCAGATCACGCATCTGCCCTCTCTGATTTACACCTTGCAGAATAAGGCTGACCGAATCTCCGAGCAGTGGGTGGGCTGTGCTCCCTCCCCCGCCCCTACCTCCTTCCCATTCTGAGAAACAATCGTGGGTGTTCCCCCCTCCCCAAGACTCCCTCCCGAAAAAGAAGGGGGAAAAGCTGCTTCCTGGCAGAATAAAACTGAAACACCCGCGTGCCAGAAGCACGCAGATGTCTACCGCGCAACCTGCCGCAGACCGTCTGCCCAGCGGCCGCACTCGGGTGGTTTGGGGTGGTCACCAATTAGGGTGGGAAACCCGCACCAGAGGCGAAGATTCCTTTGGTCCTCATTATCCCATTCCCTTGCAATCAATCCTTCTTCTCACATTTCTCTCGCTCACCAGCGCTCTACCCAAGTATGAATATCCGAAGCCAAGAACAACCCTTTGCCTAGAAAGGCCCGAGATGTGTTCCCCCTGGTACCTTCCTTCCATCATTCCTCTTCCTACCTTCTGGAGTCGGGCTGGAAGGACAAAAGGAAGGGAAAGCAATACCATGCTCAGTGACAACCGATCCTTTGTCATGAGAAGCCAGTCCTTATGCTACAGCTGGAAACTCCTGCCCCGGTATAATATGTGTTGAACTCCATTCATTCCGGAAATATCTGCTAAGCACTAATGGGTCTGGTTTTGTGCAAAGCACTGGGGGTCTGACCCCTGGCAAAAGGACCACACCAGAAGTCACTGATCGGTGCAGTACAATCACCTTCACTGTGGCTTCTGGAAACAAGCCAGCTGTTAGCATCACCACCATTTGTATTTGGTTACTTTTATCTATAACTGGATTTTCTTTTTTTGTTCATATGTGGGTGATGTCTGTACAGATCATAGGATGGGACCAAACTGCTCAGCACAGAATTTCATACGATGCAGGAAACCTGGGACTGCTCTGGGACAGTGATAAAATACTCAAAGTTAGCAGGGTGTGGTGGTACATGGGGAGGCTGTGACAGGAGGATCCCAGGCTTGAGGCCAGCCCTAGTAACTTAGTAAGACACAGTTTCAAAATATAAAATAAGGCTGAGTGTGTAGCTTGGAGATAGAATGCCCCTGGGTTCAATTCCCAGTACCACTAAAAAACAAAACAACCTCAAAGCTGGAGGCTTTGGTAAGTCCTTCATGTCTAGGCAAATGGACTTTCCATGTAGCTCTGGGACTTGATCTGGGATGTGGGAGTGGGTAGGTATCTGGAGAAAACGGAAATGGTCTGACCAATCAGGATCTCAAATCAGTCAGTCTTTGGACAATAAATGCTATTTTATTTTCTATCCTTTTTTGTTTTGAGATAATATTAAACTTACAGAAGAGTTGCTAGTTAGTGCAGTGTGTTCCCGGGGACCTTCCCACCACATCTCCTGATATTCATATCATGCATAAGCGCAGCACACTGATCCAAGTTAAAAAATGGACATTGGACACTTCTGTTGACTGTGGCGGACTTGACTCAGATTTTGCCCAGTGAAATCTGAATCAAAACTTAACTCAGTTTTTCCACCATTGTCCTCTTTCCATTCTAATGTTGAGGATATCACAATGAATCTAGCCTTTGCTCAGTTTAAAATGAAATATTTATCATTTGCCAGTAGAGGTTCTATGATGATGTCACCCTTTTTGGAAAGAGGTTATCTCTGGGTCTGTAAGATGCAGAGTAGATAACAGGAAGCAAGATAGAGTGGAAAGATGGGAAGGCGTCCATGGTTGTTTTGGTAATTTATTTTTTTACCTACCTGCAAGGAGGTGACTTAGAAAAAAGTGGTTCGACTACCCCCGACTCTGCCTATCTTCTCAGCCCTGAGAACATGAAAGGTCAAGTACTCTCTTTTTTTTTTTTTTGCGGTACTGGGGATGGAACTCAGGGGCATTCTACCTCTGAGCTACACCGCCAGCCCTATTTTTTATTCTTTATTTTGAAACCGAGTCTCACTGAGTTGCGGAGTGCCTCACTAGGTAGCTGAGGCTGGCCGCGAACCCGGATCCTCCGGTCTCAGCCTCCCGAATGCTGGGATTATAAGCGTGCGCCACCACGTCCGGCTTCCAAGTACTCTCTTTTGATAACTGTTAATCTCTAGAGACTTAATAACTGCTCAGTTTGGGGCAGCCCTGGTTCACTCTTTCCATTTCATGATGGGGAAAATGAAGCCCTACCTTGCTGAATGACTGTGCAGGACAGAGACCTGTCCAACACACAGCACTAAGAGTAAGACTCAAGGGGGAATCAAGCTTAGTCCTGCAGTCTGACTCAGGGACCAACCCTTATTATAAGAAATAACAATGATTGACCAGGATGCAAACAAAATGTTTTTACAAGGAAACGCTTGGAGCACAAACTGAAAATGGAGTCCCTCCATGTATTTGGGGAGATAGGGATGCACCCCATATTCTTGTAATAATGAACTCTGGTTGGCACAGAGCTAAGTTCTATTAGTTTTCCATTGGTTTAAGCTGCAAAGGACAAGCAACTAAGCAGCACAGGGCTTTTGTCTGTGTGGTGTCTGCAAGTCAGTGACTTGGACTGGCCAGGCTGTTCTTCCTGGGCCTAGAAGGTAAAACACCTTGGAGGAACACTCTGAAAGGGTTAGCTGCATTTTGGACCCAGGAGCCTGAGCTACAGACATCAAAGGGACTCACTTCTCAATTCTGCACGCTTGCAAAGCCCACCAGAAGCGAAAGTGCCGCAACTTCAACAGCAGGTAGTATACTGGACTGTGAAGATCATTCATCTTAGTCAAAATTGCAAACAGGTCTCCTTGTCTCCCTCCTCCCTTCTCCTACACCCCTGCCCTCCCCGTAAAAGAATCAACATGAAGCAAAATGTGTTCATTCCTTTGCACCAATAAGGATGCTGTGGAGGGAGGGGCCGGCTCACTGGATCAAAGAGGCCTCTCTGGCAGAGGAGAATTACTCCACAGCCTGCCTCACGCTCAGTGAGACACACACACACACACACACACACACACACACACACACACACTTTCTCTCTCTGAACATCAGGCATTCTTTGCACGTTTCAAATTAACATTAAAGAACAATAACATAGTGATTCATGGCTGTGATAAACAACTCCACCCTCCCCCTCCCAAAAAATTCAAGATCCCCCCACAAAAAACTCTACAAAACACACAAACTGGCACATTTTAAATGACTCTTTAGTAACACAGGGGAGGGAAAAAAAAAAAAAAAAGCATATGAGGTAAATCCTTCACCGAGTAACTCACCAGGGAGACTGGTAAAAATAAATTACACAGCTCTAATTTTTCTAGCAGCTTCCATGCTATTCTTTGAAACTGAGTACGAACCCTTTGGCCTAATCCCAAGAGCCGATCTATAGTAAATAGTGCGCACTTAATGCCTAAGTTCCTTTTTAGCACCATTCAGACAGTGACTTCAGCCGCAGAGCTTAGTCATAGCAGACATTTTTGTGGTGAAAGCATTAAACCCACATGCAGCTCTCTTTCTGTGGCCACCGGGGGTCATGCTCCCTTCCCATTAGCTGAATAAATCATAAAGTCGGCCTGGACCACCCAGGCAGCAAGACCAGCAAGCCACAGGCAATGCCTACAGCCAGTTATTTCTTTTCAGAATCTACAGGGGGAAAAAAAAGAAGCAGAAAAAGAAAAACAAGAAAAAAAAATTGCAAAACAGGCTGGCTGTAGGAAATCATTTGATTTTTTTTTTTTTTTTTGTGATCTCTTTGAGAATCAACCCAGAGAGATTTCTTGTTTATTTATTTATTTATTTATTTATTTATTTATTTATTTATTTGGTCAAAACCAAGGGAGCCTTGTTTAAGAAGAAAAAATAGTCGAAAAATAAAGCCACATGCATGCCTTTGTCATAAACTTGGAGTTTGCTGACAAAAAAAAAATTTTTTTTAATTTTTTTTTCTCCTCTGTGGATTTTAAATTAAGGAAGGCCACCCTGTGTGGCCAGGCTCTTCAGGTGGCTCCGGTAAGACACAACACAGACGACTGGGGGGCTGCGCACTGGCTGACAGTGGCCAAACGGGACTTAACAAGCAGGACAGCGAGCTGTCCAATGTCCCCTGTGTGAAGTAGCTCATCCGGCCAGGGGAGGGATGGGAGGAAGGTCTTGCAAGTCACGTTCCCATCAATCAGAAAATAAGATAAGAAACAGGAATTTTAAACACAACTATTAGCAGGCAACTGCTATCACATCAACAAACCGCAGCTCATTATGTTAAACAGTCTCTTCCCAGGGAGGTGGGGGAGGCGAAGAAGGGGGCCAGAGAAGAGGAGGAGGATTTTTTTTTTTTTACGTGCATTTTTTTAAAAAAAGTGTACTGGACTTTAAGCAACTCTGCAGAAGTTCAACAGGCAACTGAAATTGTGACCCTTCTATCATTCCTCACCAAGAAAAGTTTGGTCAAAAGTAACAAAACAAAACAAAAAAATACACACACACACATATATGTGGCATTGAGAATTGGATCCAGGGGCTCCAAGCTACACCCCCAGCCCTTTTTATTTTGAAACAGTGTCTCACTAAGTTGCTGAGGCTGGCCTTGAACCTGTAATCCTCCTGTCTCAGCCTCCCAAGTACTGGGATTACAGGCATGTGCCACTATGCCCCTCAGGGTGGGTTCCAATGATATTCCAAAGGCTCTTGGACTGATGGCCTTCAAGATCCAGAAAGAATTTAGAGCCAAGTGGTCAGTCACTTGGGTTCATATACTGCCTCTTTGGTGTCTCATAAAATTGGGGACCTGTTTGTAAGTTTGCATTAATTATTTAGGAGAATGACTGTGTGTGTGTGTGTGTGTGTGTGTGTGTGTGTGTGTGTGTGTGCCTCTGAGTTACATCCTCAGCCTTATTTTATGTTTTACTTTGAAACAGGGTCTAAGTTTTCAGGGTCTCACTAAATAACTGAGACTGGCTATGAACCTGCGATCCTCCTGTCTCAGCCTCCCAGGTACAGGGGTGGCCCACCATGTCTGGTAGGAATGACATTCTTAAATCGATAGACTCTATTTACCCTTCACTTAAAGTCAGGAAAGTTCAGGTAATTTTTCCATGAGCATCCACACAAAGTTCTTCAACATCCCATCCATCTACCTTGGGCCGCAGAACATGAGCACCCTTGCCCAGCAGGGAGGAGGGCAAGTTCACTAGCGTCACTAACTTGTGGCTTCATGTGGCAAGTTGCAAGGTCACTCTCTACCAAAGACATCTCGTATTGAGCCCATTTCAGCCGCCAGCAGCCTAAAATCTCAGCAAGAACACTACGGAATCCTCCTACTGATGACCTCCAGCCCAATTGTGAATCAGCCACCTAAAATTTCCACTCACTAAGTTGTGATGTAGAGCTTTGCATAATAATAAAGGTGCTTCCACAGAGAACCCAAAGCATTGTCAACAAAACCAACCATTCGCTCACAAACTTTTGCTCTTCCTTACACAGTGACTTTCACTTCTATTTTTTCATGCACGCATTTTCCACATCATTGAGAACATAAAACAGTGTCAGGCAGATGCTCTGAATCATCCTTCCCGAGCCAGAGTGCTGAGAAGAACTAGGCCAACTGTTGCATCTTGCCTAACTGCTCATCTGTGACCCACCGACTCCTCTTGGAAACAGGGCCCTGTTCCTCTAATCAGAATGGACACCATACAAAATGCCTCTGCATCTATGGGGTCTCTGTGTTGTGAGAGAAGGTACACAATCCCAAAGAAAACAGTCCAAAAGAAACAGAAACTCGACCGAAAATAGATGAGATTTAAGAAGTTTGGAAACAACTTCTTTCATTATTAATAGGCATCAGCACGTGGCAGATTAGCTCTGTCATTTGCAACTCTCTCTCATTTGGTCACTCTCTGCTAGGTGTGTGTGTGTGTGTGTGTGTGTGTGTGTGTGTGTGTGTGTGTGCATGTATGTGTTGTTAAAACTGTGTGTGTGCACAAAGGGACATGTGTATGACTATATATATTTAAATGCACAGAGATCAGGATTTTTTTTAAATCTTATAGGTAAAAAAAAAAAATCCAAGCTGGAACTTGAAGTAATGGAAATGAAGATAGTGGCTTTGAAAGGGATTGCTTTACTTCATCAACAATCTGTTAAAAACAAGTTCCCTACCTCTAGTTCAACCTGACCATATTTGCCAAGACCAGAAGGGGGCCACTCCCCACCTCTTCTCCCAGATCCAGCTTTCCTCAGTCATCTCTGCTCAGACTGTTCTCCTTCTAACTTGCCTTTGCCCTTTCCCCAAAGTTGATCTGTCCTCCCTTGGCAAGGTTGAACTCTAGCTTGAGATAAGCAGCTACAATAAAACCAATTATACACCACAGGAAAAATCCAAATTCACCACAAAAAAGAACACACTTCCTCCCTAGTCTAAAAAGGCTAAAATTAACGAGCAATAATACTTTCACTAACGGGAACTCCCCACACCCTCACACCTCAGGCATTTATCAAGCAGCTATTTTTGGTCTATGTATGATTTATCCTTGCATACAGAACTTGCCGGGTACCTGGTACTGTCAGAGGCAGCAGGCATAATCCTAAAAGAGAAAATTATAGAACTTCGCATCCCGGATCCAACCCTGAGTAGCTGTGTGACCGTGGGCAAGATTCTTAACCTTTTCGTGATTCGGGTCTCTCATCTGCAAAGAGGGAATAGCAATGGTACCTTGATAGAGGTTACTACGACTACTGAGGACTAGAGGCGGAAGGGTGAGGAGGACGTGAGCGCCAGGACAAAGCTGGGCACAGGGCGCTGGCATGGCTGTGGAGTAGACCACCTGGAGAGCATCCTTCAAAGTGAAGCTAGATCTCCTTGCTGTATTCTTGGCTCAGAACATAAGCAAAGAAATACATTAAAGCCGCTCATTGAACTCGGAGTGTTATTTGTTTGTTCCTTTATTTAATAGTACTGTGAATTGAACCTAGGGGAGTTTTCTACCTCTGAGCTACATCCCCAGCCCTATTTTATTTCTTATTTTGAAACAGCATCTTGCTCAGTTGCCGAGGCTGGCCTCGAATCTGAGATCCTCCTGTCTCAGCCTCTCAAGTGCTGGGGTTACAGGTGTGTGCCACTAGACCCAGCTCTTGGAGCCTCTATGACTGATGTGTTTCCCTGAAGCATGTGCAGCTCCACTGAGAATGGCTAGGGGGCCTTTCTTCCCCTGTCACAGTCCCCTGTCACCACCACTTATCTGTGGCATCTTAGTGTCCCCACACCATCTAATCAAGTTTCTGGTTCTCTTCGGCCTCTCTTTCGGCCCTCTTGTTTTTAGACATAGGACCTTTGGGAGCAAATAGTCAGGTCCTATATGCAGCACCCCAGCCATCTCCCGTGTTCTCACGATTTCCACATACCTGCCCAGATGCAACTCATCCCAGCCCTACAGTCTGAAACCGAACACCAGGGCACCCTCCGGTGTAGGCATACCCCTACATGCTCCGAGACAATCATTACTATCCGCACGTACCCTCCTCATTGGACCTGGGGAACCCATCTTTTCTTCTTGCTTGATTAGTACCTATACAACTTCAAAAATACATGTGGAATGTGGAATAAACTGTCATCTTGGGTTCTGTCAGGGAGTGGAGAGGAGGGGACGTCCTACTCTGAGAAGTGAGTGGGTGATGACCTTTGACCAGAAGGGCAAGGAAGCATGTGGTCCCCACCTTTGAAGAGCATGGAGTCCATTGTGCAATATGGACATCTAAACCGATTAGTCCTGACAGTGAGGTGCAGGATGCAAAGCAATTATAGAAACCACGTGGAAACACAGTGCAGGGTGGTAGGCCGGCTGAGGATTCAGAGGAGGGAGGGATGGATGCGGGATCAAATTATGAGAAAATGATCAGCAAAGTGGAGAAGTAAAGTGGAGCGGAGCGGCAGATGGTAAGTAGAAAAAATGACTCTCAACCCATGAAAGGAGCTATGAGGGGGGGGGGGCTGAAGACTGACCAGTGTTCAGGCAGAGCAGGGTGAAGATTAGTGTTCAGCTGAAGATTAGTGTTCAGGCAGAGCACTTGCTTGTACTGCACAAGAAGCTATGTGGGATTTGGGTGGGGGTACAGAAAGAGAATATCACAAAGGATGGGTGAGCCTCAGACTGTCCACTAAGAGGAATGAGAAAGCTGATCAAAGAAATGGATAAGTGGCAGGAAAATTCTAAATGATTTGGGAAGGCAGGACATTAAAACTGGTGCCAATCATCTTGGCTGTAGATTTTGTTTTCCTCAGTAGCACCAAACTACCAAGAAAAGGTGATAGATTTTAATTTGATCCAAATTTGTATTTCAAAGTTGTTACAGATACTGATAAAAGAGCAATTAGTATGCTCGATGGGAGATCTAGATTGGGCAAACACTGTTTATTGCTGTTAAAGTTCAACATCGCTGACCACTACCCATGAGTCTCTGCTCTGGCCCCACCCATCCCCAGCCCCTGCTGCAGCTTCCACACCCCAGGCTCATTTGGTTATTTTCACTCCTTGGAAGTGCAAATGCCTCCTCCCTCACAGCTTTGGAATATACTGATCCTTCTGCAGGAATACCCTTCTTCACACTGCCTGGGCAGCTCTCAGTATTCCGTTTCTACTTGAATGTGCACACTGTCTCAGAGACAAGCTTCTTAGGGAAATCTTCTTGGTAAGCTCCCTTCCTTGTACCTGTGATCCATGGCCTAAGGTTTATCACACCTGCGATTACTTGCCACTATCTTTCCTCCCCTATGAGCGTGTTCCCTATTTTTCCTATCACATCCTCAATTTGGACAGGGCTGTGTTCCCAGATGTTGATAGCATGATGCAGTGCACGGATGGTAAGCAAGTGCTGGTGAGGGTGTGGAGAAATAAGAATCCTTATACACTGTTGATGGGATTGTACATTAGTACGACCACTGTGGAGACCAGGATGGAGGATCCTCGAAAGACTAGGGATCGAACCACCATATGACCCAGCTATTTCACTCCTGTGCACCTTCCCAAAAGAATTGAAGTCAGAATATTATAGTGACACATGCATATCCGTGTTTATAGCAGCACAATTCACAATAGCCAAATTAGGAGCCAATCTGGGTGTCCATAAACAGACAAATGGATAAAGAAAATGTGATATATACACACAATGGAGTTTAACTCAGTCATAAAGAAGAACAAAATTATGTCATTTGCAGGATAATGGGTGGAACTTGAGAATATTATGCTGAGAGAGATTAACTAGTCTCAGAAAGTGAAGGGGCATATGTTTTCTCTCATATGTGGAAGCTAGAGAGAAACTGGGAAACAGAAGGGACTTTGGATAAACGAGGAGAGATTCCAGTAAAACAGTGGGAGGGGAGGGAGATTGGGAGGGGAACTTGAAAAAAACAGTTCAAATAATTCGGTGTACTTGTACAAAATAATCAATACTGATCTCGGTATGATGCACAGGCAGCGGGAGGGAGCCGGGAAGGATCTGGAGGGACACACCAAGTGTGTGCGTGTGTTTTCTATCACTCGGAATCTCATTGTGATGTATACTTATAGTGCACCAGCAAAATTATATTTAAAAAAGGCGCTTCGAGGATGCAAAATAGGAGATCAGAGAGTGAGTCTAGGCATACGGGTGCATGTCGGAGATTTGGATTTCAGAGTCTCAGGTTGTTCACACTGATGCTGCTGGACAGGACTGTTCAAGTAAAGCGCTGGTGCTGGAAGGCTGGTGTGTGATATTTCTTCTCATTCAAGTGGCAACTGAAAGCCCAGAAGATATTGGTGCAACTGAGGTTTTAAAAGTGGCCTAAAAATCTGGGGTTCAACATTTTTAGTTAATAATGGAGAATAATGGACATATCAGTAAATAACTTACCTAAGGAGAAGTGGATGCAAAAGCTGTTTGGCCTTGAAATTCAAGGCGAGAGGACCCTGAGCATCATTGGATGTTTGGCCTCAAGATTTTCAGCGCCTCGGGGGAGGGCTGGTCTGACTTGGGGGATTAGCATGCTATCACTGAGTTGTCACAAAACATTTATTAGAAGTGCTGTGCATATAATTCAGACTGGTTTTCAACACAAAGTCTTAAGCAAAGTGGCATTTTCTAATTAACAAAAGGTTACTCAAATAACTCAATTAATCAGAATTCTGTATTTCGCAAGCATTCTCATTTTGTCCTGTTTGGCACTTAATACTATTTATCAAGCTATGTATTTTACTTAGAGGCATCTGCCACCCAATGGTAATAAGGTCCATGAAAGGGAAGTTTGATACCTTTTGTTTGCTGCTATATCCTTAGTGCCTAAACAGGAACTAGAATATAATAAACACTCAATCAACATTTACTAATTGAATAAATTCCCTGTTTCTTTTAGTTAGTTGTCAGACTAGTTCACCTAGACTTGGTGATTAGGATATATCCAACTCTAAAATTCATCTCAGATGCTATTTTAGAAATATTCTGTGTCTATGAAAGATACGGAATTTTTGTTTTATTTTTATTTTTTATAAGGCAAACCTTTCCAAGACATAGTTGTTAAGTCCCGGGCCCTGTAATAGCTTCCTGTGATGCCAGACACATCTTCGTAATAGAGCATGGTTATAAACGGTAGGCATAATGAGTAGCAGTTTGACTCTTCTCATCAGCACACAGATTTAATATATTCACATGAGCTTGAAAGCTAACTGTTCATGAATCACTTCTCTAAGGTGCTGATTTCTTCAGTGGCACTTCCAGTAATTTCCTAAGAATTCAAGCTCAGTTAAAAAAAAAATCTCAGTTTATATTGCTAAATACTGAGTCCCTTATTTTCCTATGAAATTTTTTTTAAGATTGGTTAAAATATCTTTTGAGTTAGGGGAGAAAAACTTCATTTATTTATGAGTTAAGTAATACATATTATCAAATCCAATTAGTGTCAGAAGAAATGCTCTAAAGTCTAGCACTTTTATTATTATTATCATCATTATTTTGGTACTGGGGATTGAACCCAGAGCCATTCTACCTCTGAGCCATACCCCTAGCCTATTTTATTTTATTTTTTATTTTAAAAGAGAGTCTCACTAAGTTGCTGGGGTCCTGGCTAAATTGCTAAGGCCAGCCTCTAACCTGTGATCCTCCTGTCTCAGCCTCCCAAGTACTGGGATTTCAAACATGCACCACCATGCTCAGCAAGTCTAGTATATGTTAACTAACAAATATTGCTTGAGAAATTGTGTTTTTGTGACATTACCATGAAACATGAGCCTCCTTCCCTGCCTTCCATGTAGAGCAGCACTTGAGGACACTCTCAGGTGGTGGAGACGGTGGATAAACTTGATACCACTTCAATGTATTCCTTCGTGATGGAGAAGCGACATCCAGGAGAGAGTGGAATGCCACTCCTAGGGAACCTGCTGAGCAAAATGCTGACTTACCTGAGATTTTGATGAAAAACAACAACAAAACTGGGCTTTACAGATCTCGAAGGATGTACCTGGGATTGCCAGATTAAGCAAATAAAAATTCAGAAGAGCCAACTACATTAGAACTTCAGGTAGACAATGAAAACATTTTTGTATAAGTATGTCCCAAATATTGCATAGGACATACTTATAACTAAATGTGTGTGTGTGTGTGTGTGTGTGTGTGTGTGTGTGGCTTATCTGAAATTCAGATTTCGCTGGAAATTCCCCATTTTAATCTGGCAGCCCTAAATACATCTGCATTTCCCTCTTCCTGCTTGGAGCTTTGGGATGCACCAGGACGGAGCCATGGATGGATCTCGAATGGGTCCCTCGCTGCACAGAAGGAGGGAAAAGGAAGGGGTCCATTCAAGAGGTGGGCCTTGGTGTAGTATTTCTCATTGCAAGTCCTCGCTTTGAGTTCAGTCAATTACGGGAAGGTAAACATGAAGCTTTGACAGTCCTAACAGAAAAGGCTTTCACAGACGGAGTAGGTGAGGCTGCAGTGCACCATGAAGGAGACCGCTAGTGGATTCTGGGGGCCAGATGACCCCATCCCCTGCCTGTGGCTTTTCATGCCTAAGTATTAAGGGAAGTGGGGCAAGATTTGAGAGACTCAACGTGTAAGCATATCTCTGACAGTTTACTTCTAATAACATTGTTTGTATTGTGGAAATGAATAGAAAAAGCCATCATCCGTGGCAGTTTCCATGCTATTAAACACCACCAGAAGGCTAAGCTATGCGAGGAGCCTCACTCGGAAAGCTCCGAAACTCTGACTTTCATGTGAAAACCTGGGGGAAGAAAATAGCAAGAAAACTAAACTGTCGGTGGGTCATTGAGGCCCAGCTATTGTACAACAATTCCTGTGAAACTGCTGGCTCTGACAAAGTTTCCTTGGCAGACCCATAGCAAATCGAGCTACAGAAGGTTCTAGATGTATATCACTGATTAGTGTGTTTTTATATCAAGCTATATTCTTTAATGATGTGGAAAATGGAAAATACAGGCCCTACACCAAGACTTGCCTCTAAATAGTTTCATAGTCTTAATACAAAGCACTTAATATCTCTGAACTTTATATTCTCATCGTGTGTGTGTGTGTGTGTGTGTGTGTGTGTGTGTGTGTGTGGTGCTGGGGGATTTAACTCAGGGGCATTCTACCTCCAAGCTACACCTCTAGCCCTATTTTAATTTGGAAATAAGGTCTCACTAAGTGGCAGGCCTCGAACCCATGATCCTCCTGTCTCAGCCTCCCAAGTCATGGGATACAGGCATGCACTACCATGTTCAGCCAATATTCCCATCTTTGAAATGCAAATAATGGCATCTGCTCTGCCATTCTTGGGGAGCTACGATGAGCTAAGTTGTAATAATAAAGGCAAATGGTGTATGAAACACCATAAAAGGCATCAAATCCATTCCTGCTGGTTAGTATTCACTAATGGCACAAGTGATTTTGCTGAATTACTAAAGAGCCTGAATCAATTCTTGCAGTAGGTCCAAGAGAACAGCAAAAAAAAAAAAAAAAAAAAAAAAATACTGGCAAAATTACTGTTTTGGAGAAAAAGCCTTAGGTGTCCTGAAAAGTACAAAGAAGTATAGGGCGCGGTCCCTGACCTCCTGAAGGTTGCAATTCATTTGCAGGAGAGGGAAAAGAGGAATGTGCTAGCTGCTTTGCTACATAAAAATACAGTATAGTCTATGATTTAGTGCCCATGGATGGCGATGACAGTAGATTCTCTTAGAGATCACAGTAGAACATGACCAGCACAGGGAAATGGTCCCACAGCGTAGTCCTTGGGGCAGTCAGAGAGGGGGTGGTGGAATAAACAAAAAGAAGGCCGAGCATTCTAGCCAGGGACAGAACGTTAGAAAGGTCTCGGCCAGAGTGTGTGTGTGGCCTCTCAAAGACAGAAAGGAGGCTAATCTGATTGGATCAGGAATCCCTGCTGAGAACAAGTGCATAAGAGAATAGTAGCACATAAAACAGAGTCACAGTGTACAAGCGATAAGGTTAAATAGGCAGGCTGACTCAAGATTATGACAAGTCTGAAATACCAGGCTGGGACTTGTGGAGCCTTGAAAGTGACATGTTTATTCACATACACACACAATGCAAATTATATACATACAAAGATTATGCATATATATGTATACACATGTGCACTATACATATACATGATATATGCATTCTCTATATCATGCGAATGCATAATATATGCACTCCCCATATTTTCCCCCAAATCTCTCTCATTTATTTATTTACTTATTTATTATTTTTTGTGATACTGGGGATTGAACTCAAGGACATTCTACCGTTTTATTTTATTACTTGGAAACAGAGTCTCACTAAGTTACTGACAGCCTCACTAAGTTGCTGAGGCTGACTTCGAACCTGCAATCCTCCTGTCTCAGCCTCCCACGTACTGGGATTACAAGCAAGCGCCATGACACCTAGCCAAATCTCTCTATTTTGAAGAGCAACTGACATCTACTCAGAACATGACTTTAAAGGATGACTGCTCAGCTGGGGGCAGCGGTGCACAACTGCAATTCCAGTACTCCGGGAGGCTGAGACATGAGAATCCCAGTCTTGAGGCCAGCCTCAGCAACTCAGTGAGACCTTGTTTCAGAATAAAAAGGGCTGGGGGTGTAGCTCAGTGGCAGAATGCCCCTGGGTTCAATCCCAAGTACCAAAAAGTGAAAAAAAAAAAAAAAGATGACTACTGCATGAGAGGCCCCCTGAAGGCTGACCTGTGTTTGGAAACCTCAGCTACCATCAGCATAAGCTATTCCAGCTGGTGTCTCTTCCGTTCAGTTTTGCAGGGTCCAAGGCTTCCGCACCAACCATTTATCTGGTGGCTGTGTTCCCTATTATTGATTTATCTGTTGCTCTCCTTTGAAGTTCTGCCGTAGACACTTCTGTCTCTTCCCCTTGTAAGCCATGTCAGTGTGGTTTACAATGCAGACAATGGCCTCTGTGGTTTCTGCTGTTACCCCTTCTCCACATATGTCTTGCCCAGGGAACACTCTCCATTTCGACGCTGTGAGGTTGGCTGCTTTGCAGACTTTCGTTAATTCACTCCTGCTAGTTAATGGCCTAAGTGATTTTGATGAATTACTAAAGACCCTGCATCAATTCCTATTGCAAGTCCACATCTTAGAGCAGGAAAGAAAAAAAAAAAAAAAAGATTGGCATGGATATTACTTTGGAAAAAGCTTTGATTTTGCAGAGTGGTGCTTGATAGAATGGTGTCTTAGTCTGTCCACCAGTCTCCTGCAAGACATCCTGGCCTTATGGATTTAATTTTCTGCATCATGGTCGATCGGCACACTGTTAGATACAGTGCTGCCAAGGAAAGAAAATTCAGTGATGATTGTTAGCCATGTTGCCAATGAAAATCTTACATGGACCAAATCTAACTTTCTTTGTCAAGTCTTTGAACATGGCTGTGGAATATGGATTTAATAAAAACTGACCTATTACACAACTCTGCTGTAGTCCCCGGGTAACGAGGACTGGACGGGCCATGATGATATTGATGGCGACAATACTGAATAAACCTTCACGAAGTAGCTTGGAGATCCTCATGAACACTCCTTGGGAAGCCAGGCTTTCAAAAACGTTGCCAAGTTCTGTGTTCTCAGAGCCGTTATGAACCTGGAACCAGTCCTGGTGTTCTCTGCGCTTGTGTGTCAATCAAGAGTGTGTTCAGCTGCATTGCTGAGTCCAGGCCTCCCCCTGGCTTTAGAGGGTGTGTTCAGGTTTCTGCCTAGGAAGAATCAAGAGGACGCCATTGGAAATCACCTGTTCATCCCCGTGTCGTGTGCTATGGAAAAGCTCCTTCACATAGCTAGGTGAATCTCCCACCAATGACTTTATGTGTGTAAAACTTTTGGAGCTGAGTATACAGCATATGTTACAGGAGTGTCTGCTATTATAAACATAATTGTTACTATTATCATTTATTATTTTATTATTATTACGTTTTTGGTACCGGAGATTGAACCCAGGGGCATTCTACCACTGAGCTATACCTCAATCCTATTCATTTATTTATTTATTTATTTATTCATTCATTCATTCATTTATTCATTCATTCATGTGTCATACTGGGGATTAAACCCAGGGGCATTCTCCCTCTGGGCAATCTCCCTCCCATCCCTATTTTACTATTTTTATTTTGAAACAGGGTCTCACTAGGTTGATGAGAGCCTTACTACTTGCTGAGGCTGTCGAACCTTCCGTCCTCTTGTCTCAGCCTCACAAGTACTAGGATTACAGCATGCACCACCAAGCCCAGCTATTATTTTTTATTTTAAAACAGGGTCTTGCTAATTTGCTGATGGTCTTGCTAAGTTGCTGAGGCTAACCCAGAACCTATGATCCTCCTGTTTTAGCCTCCCACACACAGAGATTACAGTAGTGTGCCACAATTTCCAGCTTATTATTATAATTTTTGTAAAATTTCTTGGTACAGTGTTGTGTCTTAGGATTCAGGGAGTATCATTTTTTGAAGATCTGGCTCAGGAGATTAACTCCTTAAAATACATTTAAAACTAAGTAAGTGGCTAAGTGGGTGTGATGGCTCACACCTGTAATGTCAGTACTTGGGAGGCTGAGACAGGAAAATCACAGGTTCAAGGACAGCCTCGGCAATGTAGGACTCTAAGAATCCTAGTGAGACCTGGTTTCAAAATAAGAAAATTAAAATGAAAAGGTCTTGGAGTATAGCTTGATGGTAGAATGCCTCTGGGTTCAATCCCCAGTATACCACATTCACACACATACACACAACACACACATACAAACTAGGTACATGGCAATTCTTTTAAGCCCTGGAGAATTTTATCTGCAAAAACTGGTGCATGTATTTAGGAATTTTCTAAGTTTTAATAGAAAGAACATTTCTTTCTTAGTCCAAAATAAGAGTGTCTTTATCTTCATTATTGGTTATGTCTATATCTAACTTTTAATACTAAACTAGACAGGAAATTTGACTTCTCTGCTCTTCATATTCTACCAGAAATGCATCCTAATTTTGTTTCTTTGCAGGTCTTTAGACTATTTCATTTGTGAAATTTGTGTTTCTGTGTTATAAACAATCTCCCCACCCCTTTTATTTTGCATTACTTACCAGAATCGTCCCAAGTTCCTGAGGCAGACACTGCTCCGTTGAATGTTAGGGACCTAATCGCCATGTTCCCTCTTCTAAAGCAACCTGACACATCTTCATTTTCTAGCTTCCTTTACAGATAGAAGAAGACAAGGACCTGTAAGAGGAAGCTGGTAGACGGAACTTCCAAAAAAGTTCTTGGATAGTTCCAGCAGCTCTTTTTTTTTTTTCTGTCTTTCCTTGTGGAGTGCCAACGTGATGGTTGGAGCTGCGAGACTGTCTTCTAAACATGAGATGACCTTGTATAGGCACTGACGAAGACGATGGAAGCACAGAAGGAGCCTGCATGGCCTGTGATGCTGTGGGGACTCAGAGGCGCCCCTGAGTTTCCTACCCCACCTCGACTGTATTTCAGGCAAAAGGTTTCAGAGTGATCATTTCTTTTAAAGGTGTTTGGCCTTGCCTGAGAATATCTGCTCCTTAGAAATGCAGAAACTGGACTTTCGCCACTGCTATACTTTCCTACTCAATAGAACATTATATGCAACTGCAAGGCCTTTCATAAGTTGTTACTGCGGGTGGTGTACAGACACACATGTGGCTGAGGTTGCTCTCCAAACCTGCGATCCTCCTGTCTCAGACTCCATTCGTACTGGGATTCCTACCCTGCCTGGCTCATTTTGCTTATTCTTCAACTCTGTTGTTTTAAGGCATTGCTTTGTAACTAGAAAGCACAGCCCTAGAAACAGGTAGAAAAGAAAGATTGGTTTGCAAAGGGAGTATCGGATTGCCAAACTTTAAGAATTCACTTTTAGAATTTAATAATTCATTGTATAAAGTGTGAGGATTGAGCCCAGGCACTTTTATCTTGAATGGATAAACTTATCCATTCCCTCTGAACCTAAGTCTATGTCTCAGCATGAAAGGGACAAGTCCTCTCCTACATTCTCTGAGCATCACCTTTTTCAATTCATCTATCTAACAATCATATTCAGAGATTAAACGCATAAAGATATTTGCTGAGTAGGCAACTATATGCAAGACATTTGCCTGGTTGGTGGGATCAACCCATTTCCTTTACAATTGTTTAAGGCTGGTTTCCCCAGTATATTCCACTTACAGGAAGAGTTATATATATCATTGGGATATAATTCTAGAAATAAATTATGCTATGTCACAGATAGTAACTGCCTTAACTTTACTTAAAATTTGCTAATAAAAAGGTTTGCCTTTGCTGGGTATGCTGGACACACACCTGTAAGTAAAATGGCTGGGGGTATAGCTCAGAGCTAGATTATTCAGGTGTTCAATCCCCAGGACCAAAATAGAAACATAAAAAAAAACAAAGTATTGATATAGCCAGGTTTCAGTTCTTTTTATGTGATTCTAAATAGGAAAATGAATACCCCTATCTTCCTGAAATAACTTTTTCCTCACCAGGATAGCCAATCAAGACCAAACAAACAAACAAACAAAAAATAAGGACTAAGGCACCAGCTATGTTACTGATACATTTCAGCTTGAAGAATTGTTTTCAAATACTGACTCCCCGCATCACCCCCCAGATGACACCCATCACCTCAGCTAGGCATAGGCACTGGTCCACAGCCAGAGCCGCCCCACGCAGTGCTGGTTGTATGCACAGAAAACATTCAGGAGACCAGAAGCTGTGCTTTCTGCACAGGGCTGGTTCCTAAGTAAAGAGAGGAAGTGGCAGATCCCTTTCTGCAAGCCCAATTCTTCTCCCCAAACTCATTAATCCGATTGGTGCCCCTAATTTCTGTCTGTTTGCTTACATATTTTGGGTACTGGGAACTAATCCTAGGGACATTAAACCTCTGAGCTACACCCCCAACCCTTTTTATTTTGAAACAGGGTCTTGCTAAGTTACTGAGGGTCTCACTAAGTGGCTAAGGCTGTTCTTGAACCAACAATCCTCCTGTGTCAGCCTCCTTAGTACCGAGATTACAGGCATGCGCCATGGCGCCTGGCTTCAGTTTCCCTATTTTTACTGATGCACAGAGAATAGGGGTTGGGTGGGGGACAAGAGGGTAAGAATGCCGGAAAAAGCCTCATTTCATGACAACCAGGGAAGTGGAAAACACATGCCAAGCCCCTCTTCTCCCACCCCATACACCTTATTTCTAACCTATCTATCCTTTTTACATGACTGGTGAAAAGTTCTGTGTTTTTTTGTTGTTGTTGTTGTTGTTGTTTTTTCTGTTTTACATTTCTATTGAGTTTAGGTTTTTTAATTCACTGCTGGGATAACCATACTGTTCAACCATCTTCAAAGATTTTTAACAATTAATAGCTGAAGATAAGCTTTTCCTAAACGAGTGTGAGTCATCTGAAAAGAAACAAGCGGTGCATTCATGGGAGGCTCGTCTGAGTCAACAAGAAGGGAGTCCAAGTGCTCTGAAGCGTGGGCCACATCACATCAGGGAGACTAGAATTGATGTCATTGGTGTGTCTACGGCCAGAGGAAAACACTGGCCAAAGGCATTTTGCGGGACCAGGGTTGTTTTGCTAAATCAGAGGGCTTGCCTGTTCACACTAGGAAGGAGTGCTAGGGGTTAGGGTTTGAGACCAAGCTGACCTCATTGGTTAAGAGATATTTCACACTGGTAGAGTACATTGAATTTGCCATTTTTATGCTAAGTTTAATTTTGAGAAGCAAGCAACTAAAGCATTTCTATTGCTTAAAAAAAAAGAAAAGAAAAGAAACAAACAAAACAACAATAACACAACCCACTGAGCTTGATTACACCTGTAATCCCAGTATTTGGGAGGCTGAGATGAGAGGATCACAGGTTCAAGGCCAACCTTAGCAACTTAGCAAGGCCCTTAGGAATTTAGTGAGACCCTATTTCAAAATAAAAAACAAAAGTGCTGGGAGTATAGCTTAGAAATAGAATGTCCCAGCACCTCTCCCCCAAGGGGGAGAAAATAAAAACTATCAAGCTTTACCTTTTTATCTAAATAAGCCATCAAGAGGGCCTTAACTTTGCAGCTTTTTGGATTAAATCTACCTACCTCACTCCCCACTCTCAGTGCTTGTGTTAACTCAATCCCAGAGCTTTCTGGGTGATCTATGGGTTTTGATCTTATCTGGATTGCTGTTTCTCAGTGACACCTTTCCATTTAAAGTCACTTTCCTCAGAGTGATGTACAGTTGGGGCATCTGAGTATATTTGTAGAACTAGTAGTTGTGGTAACAAGACTGAGTTTACGTGTCCGTCCCCATCGGCACCATGTAGTCAAGATGGATTTCAGCTGCCAAAAAGGTCACTCCACGCTGCCTGCACAAACCTGCCTTTATGCCGCTGTTTATTATGCTCCCATGTAGTAGATGTCTTGGGCTCTAAAACAGCACGGCCATATATCAACAGCTCTCTGGTGGTTCCGAATGTTCTAAACAAGAGCAAGGGTGCGCTGAACCTCCCATGTAAACTTTATACAACAGATTCAGCAGAACTGTAATTATTTACAAAATGATGGCATGAGAAATCTCTGGATTTATATCTTACATTAAAGTAACTTAGATGGTGTCCGCATAATTCTTGAATTCGCGGTAGGCTTGCAATTTATTTTGTTTTATTTTGGTTGCACTTGATGCGACTCGAAGGCTCTTTTCATCGAAATATCAAAAGGAAAACAACTCAGATCGGACAGGTTTTGGAAACGTACATGACCATTAAGCCGGTGCATACGCGGCCCCGTAGAAACATGAACTTATTCTTGTCTGGGCAGGAAATCCTGTGCATTGCGTATATAGTGTGAAATCCATTTTCTCTTCATTTTTTGCTTTGATGATAAAATAAAATAATGAAGAAAAACCAGAGCATTTTATAGAAATATCTGTAGATCATAGGCCAACTAAATCAGGTGGAATTTAGAACTTCATGTCCCTTTTTCAGTTTGTTCTGTGTCCAAAGTAGTGAATCTAAGCACAAAGCTCCCTTTGAGACCAGGGGGACTCCCTGTTTGTACTGGCATCTCAGGGTCGGCATGAAAAAGAGGAATGAGGCCTACCAGAACATGGAAAAATCCGGCTTCCATGAAGATTACGGTCCTACAGTTAAAATGATACAATGACATCAAAGCATCGCATATATTTAGAGTTGGCTGTGTCCTGATTTGTAAGCAGTATCACTTAGAAACTTACCAAAAAATATGCCTTGTTACTTATTCAATACTTACAGCCTCTTTTAACTTTCCCCTCCAGAGACGTAGCAGTACAGGGATGTTGAATGTGATTAAAAAAATCTACCTCTATTATGGCAAATGTGTTAATTATTTCTTCCCTTTTCTTGTGACCTTCAGGAGTTAACATTTTTGCACCACCCCCTGGAGAAAGGATAATTCAATCACCAGAATCTCTGGCTCACATACCACCGTGACTTCGGGCATGCTCTCCTGAGACGCTTCGGTGGGTGTTCAGCCGTAAGAACTAGAGTAATCTGCTCTAAGTGTTATCTTGTTACTGCCAACAGACTTTCTAACCTTTAACTAAATATTACCCCTAACACCACTGGAGGAAAGAAAAAGATTATTATCCTATCTTCTTTTCACAGCAGGAAAACTGAAAGGAAAGCAGTTAAGTGTTTTACTCGGGCAAAAGAAAGCATAGGGGCTAGAAATAAGGCTAGACTAATGTAACGTGCTGCTGTGTACCCAGGCCCCGCTATGAACTGCAGCTAACTTTATAGGATGGAGAAGAAAGGTCAAACCATTGTCACTGGTCTCTGCATGGCAATAACTGGGAGCAAATTAAATCAGCTTTTCCAGGGACTATTTGTTTTCTCAGATGTCTAAGATACCACTTATTTATAGCATCGCAGGCTTTACCTGTTACTGAAGAGCATTTGTACAAAATTAGAAATCTGTGCGCCGGGTGTGGTGGCGCACGCTTGTAATCCCAGCATTTGGGAGGCTGAGACCAGAGGATCTGGGTTCTCGGCCAGCCTCAGCTACCTAGTGAGGCACTCCACAACTTAGTGAGACCCTGTCCCTGTTTCAAAATAAAGAATAAAAAATAGGGCTGGGGATATAGTTCGGAATAGAATGTCCCTGAGTTCAATCCCCAGTACCGAAAAAAAAAAAAAAAAAAACAAATCTATCAAATCTCATTGGGCATAGGACAAAAAAGAAAAAAAAATAGGAGTAAGTAAATAAATCCTGTAAAATCACAGAACTCAATTTAATTTTTAAAATGGATTTAGTTAAAAATAGTTTTTCTGTATGGAAATAACCTTCCTCTAGGAAAACGTGATAGAAAGCCAGAATCAGAGGCAGAAATTATAAGATAGAAAGATGAAATTGGGAGCCCTGAGGTTTGTTTTGTACTCTCAAGAACTTTAGGAGTTACATTATTGTTCTGCACCTCATTTTTATAATTTGAAATGAAAGATAACAGTTGGAGCTTACTTGGAAAAACTAGTCAAAAGTAATAAGATACATATTTATATTCTTTGGACCAATTATTCTAAGTATCTTCAAGATTGTCCAGGCTTTGTTCATTTTGTAGTTGGTTTTACCCAAACTATCATGCCTCATAAAACTTTACTTGGTACAAATTTATTTTGAAGATTGCAGTGATATATGAAGGTAAGGACACTTTCATGTCTTTTTTTTAAAGTGGAAGTAATGTTCTAAGAGATAATTTTATGGTATGTCTTAAAGTTATTAAAGACCCCCACCCCAAATCTCTTTGAAACAGGTGTCAAAAGATAGTTTGGTCTTCACTACTTTGTTTAACCCTTATTTTATTGCTTTTAAAATATAAAGTTTATAAATAATGAAAAATGAGAATAGCTCTTTGTTATATATTTATTTTATTTTATCATGTGGTACTGGGAACTGAGACTAGGGGCATTCAACCTCTGAGTTATACCCCCAGCCCTATTTTATTTTATTTTTTGAATCAGGGTCTCACTAAGCTGCGGAGGCTGGCCTCAAACCTTCGATCCTCCTGTCTCAGTCTCCCAAGTACTGGGATTCTAGGCATATACAACCGTGCTTGGCTTGATTTATATTGATAAAGATAACATAATGAAAGTAGGATAATTAAACTCTTAAAAAGAAGAAAACAATGGTGTATCTGTTGGAGCAGTGACTGTCTTTCAGGTACAGGATCTGATATTCACTGAGCTGCTCTCTGGATTTTCAAATCTCAATGAGCCACAGCCCACAATTGGCTCAAAGGAATTGAGTGGAGGGAGGGAGACATCTGGTAGAAATCTTTTATCCAAAAAGGATAAAAGAGTTAATGCTCTTAAAAAGACTATGTCCTAACAGTGGTAGAGTGCTTATCTAGCATGTATGAGGCCCTGGGTCCAATCCCCAGTACCTCAAAACAAACAACAACAACAAACAAAAAAGACCCCACGTCCTCACTTATTCTTTGGATTGTCCATATCTTTGTTTACTCCCACTTAGACTGAATAATTGACAGCTCTTTGGACAAATGATAGCTTCTCTTTCTGCCCAAAGTCCAGTTCTAAAAAATATGACACTGTTTTTACTATGGTGTTTGTTGGTCCCACAGATTTGAAAATCTCATTACAAGCAGGCTGGATAGGAAAGGTTGACAACACAGGGGGAAGGTGGCTTATTTGCCTGGCTCTGTTTGCCCCAAGCGCAAATCTACTAAGACTATTAGGCCTGCCACCCAGCCCTAGCCAAGATCAGGCTAGGAACAGTGGCTCCAAACCAAGGTTTTGGTTGTTACTGTGTCTCTGAAATGTCCTTGGAGACAAACTAAGAAAACAGGAAGAGATATGGATGGGCTTCAAACCCCTCTCTAGCCAGCAGGAGGCACAGGAAGACTGGAAGGCGGGAAAGGAGGAATCCAGGACAGCTTGGCCGAGGACCACCACAGGGCCCCCTGCAAAGGACGGAGGACCTCTGTGCCTCGGCCAGCAGCATCTTGACTAGAGGTTGCTCTTGCATAGGTCAGATTGCTTTCCCAGAATGCCCTGTGCTTGTGCTTGACCCCTCTTGGCAGACAACTTCCGGAGTGTCTGTTAATGGATGAACGGATAAAGAAAATGTGGTACATACACACACAAAGAAGTTTCCCTGGATCCTAAAGAAGAATGAAGTGATGCCATTTGCAGGAAAATGGATGGAACTCAGAGATCAGCCAGTCTCAAAAAGTCAAGGATCGTATAGAATCTTTCACATGTGGAGGCTAGAGAGAAAATAGGGAACAAAAGGGGCTTCAGATACAGGAGAGAGACCAGGAGAAGAGTGGGAGGGTGGAGAGGGATAGAGGAGGACTGAAGGAGGAACATGTCTACACATGAAGGTGTCACTACCTAGGTCACTAGCATGCACAGGGAGGGAGGAGGCGGGCAGGGAAACCCACCAAGCGCCACGCGCCTGCATGTGTGTTTGTGTCACTCTGAACCTCACTATGATGTATAATTACAACGCACCAACACAAGTACGTTTAAAGAGAGAGAAAGACTCAAAAGCCCACACAAAAGGTCCCAGATAACCCTAGGCACCTCGTGAGACTGTAACGAATGAGGAAATAACAGGATAACAGTTGCAGTCTCTCCCATCACATCGGAGCAGTGGATAAACACACCCCTACTATAATCATGTTTTGCATAATTTTAAAGGCATTTAATTGCTTTTTTTTTTTTTTTAGTTTTAATGTAAGAATGCAATTAATGTTGCCTTCACTTCCAGCTTGATCAGCAGGCATGAGCTTATGTTGAGGAAGAACCACCTCTCACAACTTTCCCGAAAGATGAAAGAGAGCTGTGAATTCTGTTTTCATGGGCTGTCACAGACTTGATAAGTGAACACTGAACCACAAAACGAGTTTGCCAAATGTCGTGGAAGTTCTAATCGCCCAGAGCTGACTCAGTGTTTAAACTCAGGTATGGGAGAGGATGGGACAAATTGGGAGGGAGAAAGGATAAACTATCTGTCCCTTGATACCAGGTTTCGGTGCCTGCTAGAGGCCCTGAGCAGTACTGTGTGCAGGACTCACCAGGCACACTACTTTAATTCCACAATCGTGAAGGGCGTGGTCTTCCAAGCGTCTCTTCGTAGATTGTCAGCCCAACTCTGTACATGCCCTGGTTAATCAGACCCAATTGCTCAACTTGACTTGGTCCTATCAAAAAAGAGAAACAAAAATGTTCTGGATATTTTTCTTCTGTAGGTTATTCTGACTAATTAAAAAGCTTTGATCTAGAATAAACATGTTGGGGGAATTTTTTCAATTTATTCTCCTGTTTTTTTTTTTTTTTTTTTTTTTTT
>PVLC010004818.1:0-81646 GCA_004027655.1 Graphiurus murinus | reverse complement strand
ATCCCAGCATTCGGGAGGCTGAGACCGGAGGATCCGGGTTCGCGGCCAGCCTCAGCTACCTAGTGAGGCACTCCGCAACTTAGTGAGACCCAGTTTCGAAATAAAGAGTAAAAAATAGGGCTGGGGGTGTAGCTCGGAGGTAGAATGCCCCTGAGTTCAATCCCCAGTACCGCAAAAAAAAAAAAAAAAAAAAAAAAAAATTAAGAGGCTCCAAAATTTTTCTGATAAGTATTTGGAAAAGGGCATTTGTTACTTATTGCTACATAACAAATTATCATGATGTTAGCAGTTTTAAACAAAGAACATTTAATATCGCCGTTTTTGTGGGTGAGGAAGCAGGTCATTCTTTAAATGAGCTCTCTGCTTCCATGTCTCATGAGGTTCTAAGTCAAATCAGTGTGTCAGCCACGGCTGAGGTCTCATCTGAAGGCTCAGTTGGGGAAGGCCACTGCAAGCCCAAGCAGAATTTCAGTTCCCAAGGGCTACAGGACTCAGAGACTCAGTTCCTAACTGGTTGTTGTCTGGAGGTCTCATTTCTTACCCATATGGGCCTCCCTAACATAGTAACTTGTTTCATCAACCTCAGCAAGGGAAACAGTCTACTAGTAAAATAAAAGGTACTGCTTTATATAACATAGTCATGGAAATGATGTTGCTTTACTTAGTCATATTCTATTGATTAGAAACAAATCACTAGCCCAGCCCAATCCTAATAAGAGGAGATAACACAAATGTGTGAATACCAGGATCCTGGGCCAGAATTAAAAAAAAGCATTCTGAGGTGCTGTTGTTTTGCTATGAAGAATATTACTGTGAAATTAGATAACATTTTAGATTAAACAATAGTATTATATAAACCTTGCTTTTCTTTGGATTGTTACACTGGTTTTGATCACTGTGTTGTGATTAGGTCAGAAAATATTCTTGTTAATAAGACATTGAAATATTTAGGGGTAAAATAGCATCATAGAGAATGAATATTAAGCCGGGCATGGTGGCGCATGCTTGTAATCCCAGCATTTGGGAGGCTGAGACCAGAGGATCCGGGTTCGCAGCCAGCCTCAGCTACCTAGTGAGACACTCCGCAACTTAGTGAGACTCGGTTTCAAAATAAAGAATAAAAAATAGGGTTGGGGGTATAGCTCGGAGGTAGAAGGCCCCTGCGTTAAACTCCCAGTACCGCAAAAAAAAAAAAAAAAGAGAGAGAGAATGAATATTAAAGTGGCAAAGACTATATATTTAATCAATTCATAATAATATCCTGTATAGAAATATATATGTACATATATATATTAAATCTCTAACAACACACACACACACACACACACACACACAGAATAGGACATTACAAGGTGGAATAGTTTTGTGGAACTTGCTATAAGATGAAGCAAAGTTATGACCCAGCAGCTGGAGATGCTGGAATTAAGGTTTGCTGTGATTGTTGTTGTTGTTTGAATATGAGGTGGTATCAAAGCAAATATATGATAGGAAGTGGGGAAAATCCAATTGAAAGGGACAATAGATGGATTATGAGAAAGATCATTTCTGAAGCAAAACCTTTAACAGATAAAGACAGATTAGCTCTGGTGTATATGTGAGGGTCTGGCCTTAGATTGCAGCATGGGAAGGACAGCTCATCTCCCATAAAGAGAAGGAAGAAGCTTGTTCTGTGTATAAATGCAACTAGTTTGGTTGACTTGATGTTAGAAGGAAAAAAAGTATGTTTCTAACAGTTTTCTTTTTCTCTGTAAAATTAGAATCAGGTCACCAGCTAAAGCTGAAGAGGTGGAGGAGTGTTGGGAATTGAATGAAGGTTACTTCAAAGAAAGCAACAGAACTGTTGAAAACATCAGAGGAAGAAAGCAATATTAGAATCAACAAACATATGCTTATAAAGGAATCATGAAGCTACATTAATTTTAAGAGAAAATAAAAATATATTTTTGAATATTAAAGACCCATAGGAAGTAAAATGTTTGTAAGAAAGCTCTCTGCAAATTTAAAATCTGTGGAGTGCATATTGTAAGAATGGTAAGTGATTCTACTCATATCCCTTCTGATCTATTCATTGCTTCTGGTTTTAAGATGCTGTGAAAACAACAAAAAATGTAGCCCAAATACATGAGAGAAGCTAAATTGAATTAGTCAAGTTTCATATTATGCATGTTCTTTAAAATAACCCTTTTATGCCAATAAGTATATTATGCATAGATGGAATGCCATACTGTCTTACGGCTTAGCAATATTGGTCTGGATCTCAGATGTATAGTTAGGATGCAGGCTTTCTTAAGACTTGTTTTCTTTGCCAAAACATACTTAGTCACCATCTAGGTACCCCACAGTTCTGTTTTTGTGCCCATGTAAACTTACTTCAGAACGTATTTACTGTCTTAGGCAAAGAGCTAAATGCCTATTAATCTACTTCTGAAGAAAAATCTATAAATTAGTGAAATAGTGCCAGCATTCGTGAGTGAAAACATGAAGAGAAAACACTGGGATCTCATTAAGATAGTTCTCAAGCCAGGCGTGGTGGCGCACGCTTGTAATCCCAGCATTTGGGAGGCTGAGACCAGAGGATCTCGGTTTGAGGCCAGCCTCAGCTACCTAGTGCGGCCCTCCGAAACTTAGTGAGACCCGGTTTCAAAATAAAAAATAAAAATAGGGCTGAGGGTGTAGCTCGGAGGTAGAATGTCCCTGAGTTCAATCCCCAGTACCACAAAAAAAAAAGAAAGAAAGAAAAAAAAAAGAGAGTTCTCACTCCTCTAATTCATCGTAAAATAGGACCTACCAAAGCCCTTCAGTCTTAGAGTCTTAGAAACCAGTTCGGCTTAGACCCAGACCTAAGGATGGTCTGAAGATTGTGCCACTGGCCACATATAACTTTTTAAATTTAAGTTTAAATAGTTAAAGTTAAATAAAAATAAAAATTCTGTCTCTCCTTTGTACCAACCATATCCAGTACTCAGTCACCACATGTGGCTAGCAGCTATCAAATTGGACAGTGTAGACATGGAATATTTCATCATCTCATAAAGATTTTTGGACAGTGTTAGTCCAGACCATGGAAAGCCCTTGTGATTTATCTCCTCTTCAAGACTGTTTCTGGTCCACAGGAAGCACAAAGAAATATGAACTTCTGATATAACCTCAGAACCACCATGGACTTCAAAGTAACCTAAATTGAAGCTCTGAGTTTCCCCAACTTGATTTGGCATAGACCCACATCAACCATCAGAATTTAGTAGGAAGATTGAACAATACACACCTCAAATGACATAATAATGCCTAGAAGAGTTCATTTAAATCTATGGAGTGCTATGCAAGAAAAAAAATTTTTTTTTTTCCTTAAGCAATTGCCCTTACTTTGTTGTGGGGATTTCTCTAGATTATTACATTCAGTATTGGACTCCCTAGCTTAAGATAAATGCAGAAAATTTGGAGGCAGATCAGAGGAGAAACACAAAGATGATAAAAGGGTTGGGAAATAAATTCTTGTGGCTAAAGAAGCAGAAGTCATTCATCCTAGGAGAACATTTTATAATTATCTTCAAGCATAAGGGTGCATATTATATGGAGAATTATGACCAGCTACTTTAAAAGATACTGTGGGCAGAATAGAAGAATTAAATTAACTGCATGAAAGTAAAATTTCCTCACAAGTGTGGTTGGGTTGAAGCAGGCTAATGAGGAGGCTTAAAAATTCTTTTCTGAAAGCAGAAAACATTCTATGTAAAACATCTTTCATTCTCTGACTCCTGAAAAAAATTATAGAGATATAGTTCATTGCACATATATTTCCATGTTTGATACCATGTGCAAATCTGGTTCCAGCTGGCTGGCCTGGGGATTGATTCTGGCTCATGTCAAGTCAGACCAGTGGCTATGAGACAGGGTCACTCCATTCTGGGAGTGATTATATAGGATAAACCTCCCCAGAACCAACTTTCCCTTTTTTTTTTTTTTTTTTTCCTAGCACATCCCATTATTTTTCTTGTGGAATCATTTCTTTCCTATCCCATATGTCCCAGGGCTAGTTAATAGGAATGTCCCTTCCGTCTGGGCACAGTGATTGGTTTGAAAGTAACAAGTTGCCCCAACTTAATTCAATGAGACTCATTCCAAAACTTCTCCCCACCCAAAATTGTTGGGAGAATCAATCTGTCTTTGTGACATATTTGGAAGTGCAAGATTGTAAATCTGGTTCTGGAAATCTGGGTTGGGGTGCCACTGAGTGGAAAACACAGCAGTCTAGTATTCCTTACATATGCTTCCATTCAACTTATCCAGGGCAGAAACACTTGTTCTCCTGCCAAGGAATAAGCACCTAGAGCTACTGAGCAGCCCATGAAACTACAGATCTAAGGAAGAGGGAGAAGCAAGAGGAGTGGACTACTCTTTAGTAAACAAACCTTCAATTCACTTCCCCCACATCCCCTTTGCAGCACTACACTTTCCCACTATCAATGATTCTTGGCCTCATTGCAGTTCTTTGGGACAAATAAGCCTTTTTTCTGCTCCTAAACACTTGCCACTTTCAATTTCAGTTAGCTCTTTCATCACCGTGGAGAAAATACCTGACAAGAACAACTTAGAGGAGGAAAAGTTTATTTGGCTCATGATTGCAGAGGTTCAGCTTATGCTTGGCCAGCATCCTAGAGTTACCACCCAGTAAATCCATTCAAATTATTAATCTATTAATAGATTTGGCCATTGATGTCAGAGCCCTGATTCAATCATTTAACCTCTGAACATTTCCACATTGCCAACATATGAGCTTTTCTCAAGGATGTTACATATCCAAGCCATAACACCTCTGTCCCTTAATTCTGCCAATGCTGCTCCATGCTTTCCCACCCTTAAATATTTACTAAAACTTTTCAGCCATCTATGTCCTCTCTCTATTTGTAACTGTGCTTATTTTTTGTTCTTTACTATCATTTTAGTCTAGTCCTAGGAAGAAGATAAATGTGCTTGGTCAATCCATCCTCTTTAAACTATTTTTTGGTAAGAACAAACTGCCTACAAAGAAGGAAAAAAAAAAAAGAATAAAGGAGCAAGATAATTAAAGCAGAAAGCAATGTCTGCTATCAGTTATTGTGAACAAATGACAAGGGCAGGGATGCTGTTCTTCAAGTGGCTCTGGAAACCCACTGTGTACTTTTATCTTGGTACAACAGTCCTTCTGGGTCCTGACAGACATACAGGCTACATATGTTCGAAAGTGCACTTTTCTCCTGACTCAAGGAAAATAAATGGTATGTAGGTGAATGTGGCTGTTTCATCTTTTTTTTTTTTTTTCTTCTACTTGTTGATTAATTTCAGGTCTTTGGGGAAATTTTTGTTTGTTTTTAGTAAACATTTAATAAGCAACTAATAGGCACATAGTCTTAAAATGCACACAGTTTTAAAATGCAGCAATGGAAACTCAATTTTTGCTCCAAGAGATCTTTGAGTCTTCTGAAGAAAAGTAATTTGTATATTTAAAATGTCAGAAAGATTTTTGGAAGAGGAGGGCAAGGTAGGGCAGGGGAGGAGATGGAGATGGGTATGCGGGGCAGTGGTTACATACAGAATGAGGAAATGTTTGGGAGTAGCCCACTCTCTGGTGCCAAATTGGAACACTGGTGTTTCCAGATGTATCTTCAAAAATACCATCTCAGTAGCAAGATTAATATTGGAGAGATTTACCCAGATTTGAGGGTGGAAGGATTGGGTTGGCAAAGATTATTGTTGCTAAAATACACAATTTCACGCTATTCTTGAGTTGTAATCTATAATCTTTTGGCCCTTTTTCTCATTTAAAATTTCTTAGGTTTTCAGTCCTAAAATTTTAGTATTTGAGTCCAAATTCTGGCTTCTGGACAATCTTCTCGTACTTTTCCTATTTATACCACATCCTGTTCCCAAACCATTGAAAAAAAAAAATTTTAGTACTGATTTGGAATTCTAAATTCCTGTTTTGGTCCACACCCTAGACATATTTCTTTTTCCCAATTTATTTTAAGGTTGAAATAAAGTTCAAGTGAAAAAACCTAGCAACACATAAACCTAGAAAATAGGAAGGATATAATTCATTTGTTTGGCATAGGGGAAATTATTTATAACTAGAAATACACCAAATTCTCTCAAACCCATGAGTGGAATTCTATTAGTTATATTTTTTCAAGGATATCCTGAAGTGAGAGTTTTCTGACGTAAATGAATCATCCAACTTTACGATAATCATAGCCTTTCTTAGCTGAGAAATCCCAAGTTTTTTGATACTATAATATACTTCAAAGACATCTTTCTATCATGTAATTTGGACAACAATGTCTAATTTTGTTTTCCTTCATAATTAAAAAGAGCATCTTGAAATTATATGGCTTTTTTAAATGATCAAGAATTCTCGATTTTTGTTCTTTGACTATGAGAATTATCCAAGTTTTTGGAAAACAAAGATTTTATGTCTTCTGCTGATCTTATTAGGTTTTGACTGCTAAAGCCTATAAGAGCTAGGGTTTATTCAAATCCTTATTTATTCTAAAGTCACTTTTTGGTTTATAAATCTGATTGAGTGAACTACTAAATGATATGATATGTTTTATTGATATATATATATGTGTGTGTTTATTTTATTATTATTATTATTATTATTATTATTATTATTATTATTATTATTATTATTGGTGGTATTATATTTGGTGGAATTCAGGGGCATTCTACCTTTGAGCTATAACCGTAGACCTATTTTATTCTTTTATTTGGAAACAGGGTCTCACTAAGTTGAAGATGGCCTTACTAAGTTGCTGAGGCTGGCTGGGAACCTGTGATCCTCTTATCTCATCCTCACTAGTACTGGGATTACAAGCCTGCGCACCACACCCAGATTGGTACAAATATTCTAAAGTTTAAAATCTGTTTGAATATAATGTTGTAAATCATAATTGTTATTTTAGTGTAAAGGAATCTAAATTGGCTGAGTTGCTAAATTTATTTTGTTATTAATCATCTGAGATCACATGAACTATGTCTCTATAGTTAATAAGGGGCAATTTTGCTTTATTCATCCTTCATCTCAAGAGAAAATTAAGGCTAAATATTTTTGTGTGTGACTGGCTATTTTAAAAGGGTTTTATCAATTGTACTGTTTACATTATGACTTAGTTTAAAAAGTACATTTAAGTACCGTGTGTGTGTGTGTGTGTGTGTGTGTGTATGTGTGTGTGTGTGTGTGCATGAATTCTTCTAGCCTGTATTCAGATTTTTACAAATCTTGGTTTGTACTTAAAACCAAGGATGTTATAAGATATGATGGTAAGCTTTCTATCTAGATGTTAATTAATTTTTATTTGCACAAGAAGGACTTTTTAATGTTAATCTCTGACAGAACTACATTTGTAGACAAGTTAGTTTTCTTTGATTAAGGCAAAAACAATAGAACTAAATAGATTGTGTTTAATTGTGTTCATATATCCTATTGATGGGGTTTATACCTTATTCTTTTTTTTTTTTTTTTTTTTGCCAGCTAAAGTTCTTAACTTCAAGGTAATTCTTATACTTCTAGGTAAACTTGCCTAAGAACTAATTTTTGAAACTTCCTGTTGCTTAAAATTGGCTAAAAAGGGATCACTTAATGCTGACTCAGACACTGTCACTTCCCTACTGCTTGGGACCAATCAGATCAAGAAACAGGACAAGTCCCTGGCACAGAGGACCAAAATGTTAAGCAAATTTCTTCAGAGAAAATCAAACAGATATTAGGGGAAAACTGCATGAGGTCACTTGCCAAAGCCCACCAAAGTAAACAGTTATGGAGAGAGACTTCTAACACAAACTCACACCAAAGTTCTTCCGCTGGGTAGAGGTTTAAGCAGTTCAGCCTATGCCTCCTTCAGAAACAAGCACCTCGATTCTCTATACTTCAGTTTCTTGATGGGATCTCCATGCTGATTCAGCAATAACCTGCCAGCCAAATGATATGACACCCTAGTTCCCTCAGGACTGAGAGATGAACTACACAGGGTCCCTTTTAATTAAGAGCAACTTCCTGAGAACTGCTTTCTTGAATCCTAAACTTCCTCATGCTTAGAATGAAAACTGAAAAACTACACTCTGGCCTGGTTGGATGCTAAGGAAGCTAAAACTGACACATTCTCTGGCTGGCATAGCTAGTTAATTTTGCATATGTTATCTTCTGTCTTTTGTTTCTGTAAACTGCAATGACTTCTGTAGGGCCAGCAGAGAAACAATCTAGATGCCTCTCCCCATTCTGATCAAATGGCATAAAATTTCATTTTGCCTTTTTTTTTTTTTTTTTTTGCAGTACTGGGAGTTGAACTCAGGGGCATTCTACCTCCGAGCTATACCCCCAGCCCCTATTTTTTATTCTTTATTTTGAAACCGAGTCTCACTAAGTTGCGGAGTGTCTCACTAGGTAGCTGAGGCTGGCCTCGAACCCGGATCCTCCGGTCTCAGCCTCCCAAATGCTGGGATTACAAGCGTGCGCCACCATGCCCGGCTTCATTTTGCCTTTTGACATGGTCTGTTTATTTCTTATGCAGACGGGTGCTCAAATCCCTCCAGCTGAGATCCTGACAGGTTCCCTGGCTTGGATGTCAGCAAGTTTTTGTCAAGGAAACTTTAATTGTAATGATAAAAAAAATGCCTGAAAAAATAATGCTGTATAAGCAGGGTTTCCCTCCTTTCTCACATTCTGACACACATGACAAGTGACATCATTTGCAGGGCATGCTGGGATAAACCATAGAGGCAGCTCTGAGCCTGGGCAACAAATCTAGACGCAAATTTAAAGCTTGCTGGTTGTGGGGCTAGAGTTTCCTCACTCTAGTTACACATCCAAGACACCCCACTAGGTTGTCTGTGACTTTGGTTCAAAAGTTGCCTGAGCCGGGTGTGGGGGCGCACACTTGTAATCCCAGCATTTGGGAAGCTGAGACAGGAGGATCCAGGTTCCCACCCAGCCTCAGATCCCTAGTCAGGCACTCCGTAACTTAGTGAGACCCTTTTTCAAAATAAAGAATAAAAAATAGGACTGAGGGTATAGCTCAGAGGTAGAATGTCCCTGAGTTCAATCCCCAGTACTAAAAGAAAAAAAAAAGTTGCCTGAAACCTCTTCCAGTCTTCTCTCTCTTCAGCTTACCTGCCCTGTTCCCTCCTCCCTCCCTTCCCCCAAAACCTGCATTGTTGCTCAAGCTTGGCTTAAGCATGTGTAACTTCATTTTTACATCAATACATTCTAAAAATCAAAAGAAAATAACAAATGGAAATAACATGCTACTATTCTACATTACAGTAAGATTATTGCATTACACATTGTAATTTTAGAGATGATCACGATGAGGGATTGTCAATAAAATGGTTGACCTCTAGAGTCAGTATTTAGTGATCATGCCAACCATAGAATGTCCCTGTGATCACATTGCCTAAGGTCCAACCATTGCAAGAAGTTGACTCCACACATGTTAACAAGAACCATTAGTTCTCAGTGTTACAATCCATGTGCCTTGAATTGCATATCTAATCCAAACCCCACCAAAGCATTGCAATTTCAAGAAAAAATTTCTATACTATTACCTAGGAGAGTAATAAAGTCCCTTAAATTTTCTGTTCATGACCTCCTACCAATTTCAATGCATAAAAGATGCTATAATGATAATTAAATTAGATGCTAGCTTGTGACTGTTGAACAGTACTATCACAAAATCATGTTCATGTTATAAGAACAAAAGAGATGGAGAAATAAAGGTAGAGTGATGAAGGAAAGGAGAGTTGTAGTGGTAGAAGATATTTTTTTCTGTTGCAGAAATTAATTTTTTAATAGTAAAAAATATACACTCGTTATTAAATCTCTAGAAAATAAGTAAAGGAAGGTAGTTACGGTACATAAGGTTTTGAATAAGTCACCTTTCTCAAGAGACTTATTCAAAGACCTTTCTTCTTATAAACATGAAACATAGATTCAAAATTCTGAAACAGAGCCGGGTGTGGTGGTGCACGCTTGTAATCCCAGCATTCCGGAGGCTGAGGATCCGGGTTCGCAGCCAGCCTCAGCTACCTAGTGAGGCACTCTGAAACTTAATGAGACTCGGTTTCAAAATAAAAAATAAAAAATAGGGCTGGTGGTATAGCTCAGAGGTAGAATGCCCCTGAGTTCAATCCCCATACCGCAAAAAATAAATAAATAAAAATATTCTGAAACAGAATGTGTGGAGTTCTGGGTGCCAGACTCTGTGCCAACCACTTCCTAAAACTTTTCAAACTCACTAATTCTCAGAACATCCCTGGGAGGTGAACAAATTTGTCTCCATCATATCAACCAGAAGGCTGAAAATGACTAGTTGTCCAGGTAGGAAGCCATGTATATAGAACTAGAAGAGGCAGACAAGATTAAGAAGCTGGGCCATGCCATACAAGTGTTGGTGATCACACTGCCTTCATCCCAACCACTGCAATGAATGGACTCCACAGATGTTAAACTACCTCACTTTACTAATTTAGCCTGATATTGCCAATTCTAGTGATCATTGAACCTTGAACTTGGTTCCACATTAGAATCACTTGGGGAGTTTTTTTGTTTTTGTTTTGTTGTTGTTGTTTTTTGCTTTTTTGTTTTCAGTACTGGGGATTGAAGGCAGGGGTAGTCTACCACTGAGCAAAACTCCCAGATGTTTTTTTATTTTGAGACACAGTCTCACTAAGTTGTCCAGGTTGACCTCAAACTTGTAGTCCTCCTGCCTCAGCCTCTTAAGTTGCTGTGATTACAAGTATGTGCTACTGTGCCTTGCTCACCTGGGGAGCTTTTAAGATTCTTAGTCTCATCCCATACCAATGAAGTCATAATGTGTGTTGAAGGTGGGGAAAATGAAGCATCAGTATTTCCTTTTTTTTTTTTTTTTCTGTCCTGGGAATTGAACCGAGGTATATTCTATCTCCAGACTACACCCCCAGCCCTATTTTTACTCTTTATTTTGAACAGGGTCTCACTAAGTTGCAGAGGGCTTCACTAAGTAGAGACTGGTCAGGAACCTGGGATCCTCCTGTCTCAGCCTCCCAAGTACTGGGATTACAAGCATAAGCCTCCACTCCCGGTTTTAAGCATCAGTATTTCTAAAGATACAGATACCTTAGGTGATTCTGATTCTAGAAAAGTTTAAGAACTACTGGCCAATGCTGATTTGGGAAGTGTTTGCCTAAAATTGGTCTCAGAGTCCTAAGTTACACACACACACACACACACACACACACACACACACACACAAACACACACACACAAACACACACACACACACTATGCCTGCACTATTAATCATTAGGATATGCATACAGGTGGACTGAACAATGGTTAAAAAATAATATTCACTGGAGAAATACTAATCATACAGAAAATTAAGAGACACAGAGAAAGAGAAAGAGAGAGAGAGAGAGAGAATTGATTTGGCAGTTAGCAGTTATTTTGATACTGCTAGACAGTCAAATAGAAAAATTAGGCCTCCAAAATTGACTTTGGAATCTAATTATCCCCTTTGGCTATCTACTGTGAACAAATTAGTCACCAAATTGCCTCTTTGCTTGTTCTTTGTTTCTCTAGTGTGTTATACATAAAAATATCTATTTAAAACAAAACTTTTCTTTTTCCTATATTTTGCAGAAGGCAAGAATTGAAAATTACCTTACAAGTCATCTGGGCCAATCCCTTCATTTTACAGCTGAGGGAACCAGGCCCCAGATGGTGGTTTTATGCTCTCACCAAATCTACTGGTGCCCTTGGGCTACCTGCTATAGCCCAGGAAGCCCGGGAAGCAGCCCAGGGTGAGAGAGCACAAGAGCGGACTATGGGGAGGCATAGCAGGGCAGTCTCTGGGGAAGGGCATGCAGGTGATATATTCTTCCTGGTAGGCCCTAAATATACAGAAATAAAAATAAATATAAAGAGACTCATCCACCAGAGAACTCTTTCTGGATGCTTTGTGTTAAAGACTATTTGGCTTCTTAGCTTAGAGCTTTCAGGGGAGATAACAAAGAGTCAAAGCCCTTCCAAAAATCTAGATCTGCCAGGAGGGTGGGCTCCTTCCTTGGCCTAGAGCTAGGGCACCACTCTGAAGATCTGAATGGTTTGTGACTTCAGCATTTTTGAGGCCCCAAGATCTTTGTTCATTTAGTTATTTTATGTCCTTCAAGGAAAACTAGAGGGATGAGCAAAGAAGTGAAGGAGTTAACCCTGAGGTAGCTTCTTGGGGTGCCTGCTCTTGACCTCCCCACATGTGATAGCTGCTAAAACCAAAATATCTGACAAGAATAACTGAGAGGAGGAAACGCTTATTAGTGTCATGGTTTCAGAGGTCCAGTCCATGACTGGTTGGCTCCATGGCAGAAACATCATAGTGACAAGGCATGGCAGAGGAAATATGCTCAGCTCATGGTAGCCAGGAAGCAAAGAGAGAGGGGAAGGGGCCAGGGACAGACAGAGTTCTCAAGATCACAGCCCCAGTGACCTCCAGCTATGCCCCATGTTGGACCCTCGGTGCATTAGGGACCAGACTTTTCAACACGTAAGCTTTTAGGATGACATTTCCAATCCAAACCATGACATCACACAATCATATAGCATCTTATCCAGACTGGTCACACAACCTTAATAATATTTTTTAATTGTAATCACTCTCCTAAGATCATCAACCCAAATAAAGGCTTCAGCTTGAATTAGCAGAAAAAAGTATAAAGATTATTCACTTTATAGACATAAAACCTTACCATGTCTCAAAATGACCAAATAAAAATTTATCTAATTATGCAATTTGTTAATGACCATGTTAGTAATAGATTTATTTTGTTACTATGCTAGAAGTGCTTCATTTACTGCCCATGCCAAATATTGTAAAATATGACTCCTTACAATATTAAAGAGACCATAATTGTATTCATGCAGACTAAGATACTAGTCTGCTCTTTTGGAAGGAGAATCACAGGAATTGTTTTTATTGAACTCACTGTGAACAAAACTCCTGACTTCTTTTCCACAAGTAATGTCAATCGAAATGGCTCTTCTACAGCATTCGGGAGACTGAGACCGGAGGATCCGGGTTCGCGGCCAGCCTCAGCTACCTAGTGAGGCACTCTGCAACTTAGTGAGACTCAGTTTCAAAATAAAAAAGAATAAGCCGGGCGTGGTGGCGCATGCTTGTAATCCCAGCATTCGGGAGGCTGAGACTAGAGGATCTGGGTTCGTGGCCAGCCTCAGCTACCTAGTGAGGCATTCTGCAACTTAGTGAGACTCGGTTTCAAAATAAAGAATAAAAAATAGGGCTGGGGGTGTAGCTTGGAGGTAGAATGCCCCTGAGTTCAATCCCCAGTACCGCAAAAAAATAAATAAATAAAAATAAAAATAAAAAAGAATAAAAAATAGGGCTGGGGGTGTAGCTCGGAGGTAGAATGCCCCTGAGTTCAATCCCCAGTACCACAAAAAAAAAAAGGCTCTTCTAAAGAATTCCAGGATATAATTGATTTGTATTGGCTACACACAAATGTGCTACTTAGGATGCTCTAAACAAACATGTATAGGTTGCTTTTGTGAATCTGTATTTAGTTCTAAATCTCTCTATTTGTAAACTGTGCTCAGCTTTAAATTCCCACCTACCCTTTCTCCTGAAGCACTAACAGAAATCTCACCCACCTCTGGTTTACCAGTTCTTTACATACTTTATTCTGTATTCCACTGTTCTAGACAAAAGTTCATCATCTCCAAGATTTTCTAAAATGCTAAGTCCATTCATCCCAAACCCATTTCTTTCCATGCCCAAAACCTTCCTACTGTTATTCCCTTTGACAGCAATTCATTTGTAGCAGGAAGGAGAAATTCCTATTAAAAAGATGACTTAAGCTTGTATCTATACATAAAGGAACTATGTAAATGGTGTGTTTGGGGGAAGGAGGATATCACACATGCCAGTCAGGCGCTCTACTTTCCTTTGTCGATAGGTTCTCACTAGTTGCCCAGGCTCTACTCACACTTGCGACCCTTCTACCTCAGCCTCTGGAGTAGCTAGGATTACAGGCATGTACCACCTGGCTAAATGGTAGATTTTTGTTGTTGTTTTGGTTTGAGCTCATTTAGTTATATGAAGGTAGGCCCTAGAGCTCAGTTGGAATTGAAATGTTTGAAGCAATGAAAAAAAAAATCAAGCCGGCCTGGTGGCACACGCTTGTAATCCCAGCATTCGGGAGGCTGAGACAGGAGGATCCGGTTTCGCGGCCAGCCTCAGCTACCTAGTGAGACTCGGTTTCAAAATAAAGAATAAAAAATAGGGCTGGGGGTATAGCTCGGAGGTAGAATGCCCCTGAGTTCAATCCCCAGTACTGCAAAAAAAAAAAAAAAAAGGAAAAAAAACCAAATACTTTGCATAATTAATGGTGTTTTTTAAAAAAATTCCCTTGGGAGTCAAAGGATTGGAAATCCTATAAAGGACATAGAAGCTTTAGGAGAAATATTTAAATAGAGGGCAAAAAAGGTCTAGGGAAAAAATAAGAGAAAATAAGAATATTCCCCTAATATAAGCATATCTATGTATTTTTAAGAAAAGTATTATGTGTGGTCAAGAGATGTTAGAATACTATCTTTTTATGGTCAGAGACCAGAGCTCCTTCCTTTTCTGGTCAGAGACCACCCTTTTCTGTACCATTTTCTAATGGAGTTTCTAAAACACAAAGTTATTTGTACTCATGACAACAGAGAGAGAAAGTTCACCTCTGTAAATTACTAAGATCGTTAAAGGGAAGGACATTAACTGAAAGTATTAATCATGAGTTGAGAACTGAGAGGTTCAGAGAAAAGAGCTGTCCTAGTCCATAGTAGAAACCATTTATCAATGCAGGAAGCTGGAGAGCAAAAACGCAGGGGACCTTCAGAACCTTGATAAGGAGGAAAGGCTCTCCAACCTGTGGAAAGCACCAGGTGGTGCTGATAAGGGAGTGAATTCATGTCAGACCACACCCATTTGAGAAGATAGACTCCTCTAACACACTGTCCCAGGACAGAACACCATGGGCAGCCTGCTTCCTTCTCAGAATTCCATGGGGGTGCCTTTCTTGCTCACTCTGGTATGCAGGAGCACAGGAGAGCCACTGGGAGATGCCCTGTGTCTATAGGAATCTTCATCAGAAGACCTTTCTCTCCTTCCTTTTAGTCTTTTTTTCCTTGTTCTTCGGAGAAACACAGGACTATGGGGAAAAATAAGAACTCTTCAAAGGAGTCAAGCCCCAATCCTTTTTCTTAATACTTAATTATTAAATTGACACTATTTGTCTAACAAAGAAGGGAACTGCCACTATAGCACGGCTTTTAAAATTGTTTATTGTCTGTACCCCCAAACAAAATATAAGTAACAGGAAGATAAGGGTTTTAGCTTTATTGTTCTGTGGGTTGTACCTAGCACCAGGGAAAATGTCTAGATGATAAGGGCTAAAAACTTTTTGTTAAATGGGATGAATGAATGATTACATGGCCCTATTCTCAAACCCTCTGCAGGCATCTATTACATAAGATGGGCTCATTTTAGGGGTGCTTTGGTAAATGCAAGAGCAAAAGTCCACATGTCACAGAGTATGGGACAAAGGGGAAAAGGGGACACTGCAGGGATTCAAGAGCATACCTAGGGATTCAGAACAAGAGGAAGCAGGAATTAAGAGTAGTATGAGACCGGGAAGACAGGGGAATGTGGCTGGGGGAGGGTATACTTTCCTTCCAACAGCACATAAGCCAGTGGCTCCAGCCAATTGTGTGGATTAAAGGAAAGGTGACTGAAAGGCAGGAGAGTTTAAGACAGGTTGGATGAATAAATTGTGGAAACCATTCTTTTATTTTAGACAAACTCCTTTTCAGTCTAGACCTTTCTCTCCACCTGAGATTTAGACCAAAAGACCTGTACATCAATGACCACTTATCAGATGAAGGCCTAAGAACAAATTTCCCCATCCCATTGTTAGCCCTTAAAATGGAACCAACAAGCTCACACAGCATGAATTAATGAAAATTAGTGAAGCTTCACTAAGACATTCTGTGAGCTTTCCTCACTCTTCTTTCTTTTCTTGTTATTTTATTTTTAGTTGATAAATAATAATTGCATATACTATATATTTATGGGGTATAATGTGATGTTTTGATATATATGTCTACCTTGAGGAATAACTAAAGCAATCATTATTCCTCACTTTTTTCTGAATTACAGTCTGCTGGTCCAGGCTCTGTCCAACTCTTGGCCCAGCAGTGCTAACTTAATCCTGTTTTGAGGCTTTTGAATTTGAATTTTAGGTCTTGGTTTTCCCAGGCTTTTGAATCTTAGCTTTTCTCAAAGACCTGTACTATGCTCACTACCCTGACTTTAGGTGGGAATCCCTGCCCAAATTGCAGATCCTTATGATCTCAACACGGTGATCTTCAGCCAGATTGACCTCAACTTCTCTATACAGTAAGAGTTAAGGAAAATATTAAAACAAAACTTCACAAGGTTAAAGAAAATACAGGTAAACACTAAAAAAATGCATGGATTAGTGTTCAAGTGAATGTACTGAGTGCTTTGTTAATGAAGCATTACCTTCCTTAGTGTCTCTTCCAACTAATCTTTTTGTTGCTGTTGTTATTGTTGTTTGTTTGTTTGTTTTGTGGCACTAGGGATTGAATTCAGAGGAACTCTACCTTGAGCTAAACCCTTGGCACTTTTTATTTATTTTTGTTTTGTTTTGTTTTGAAATAGCGGCTCCTTGCTAGATAGTGGAGAGTCTTACTACTTTGCTGAAGCTGTCCTCAAACCTGTGATCCTCTTGGCTCAGCCTTCCAAGTACTGGGATTACAGGTGTTTGTCACCTGCTTCTTCCAACAAGCTCAGTCTTCTATCTCATCTTGATGAAAGCTAGTTTTTGTTGTTGTTGTTGTTGTTGTTGTTTTTCTGTTTTTCATTAACCTGTTGGACTACTATGGTGGCCTTATTTCCCTCCATTCTCCTAGATTTTAAGAGAGATGTGTAGTCATTTTCTTCCTTGATTCTTTGTTTTATTGGAGCTGCCTGTTGACTCTTTTGTCTCTCATAATACAGTGTCTGCTCTTTGTTTCTTTTATTGTACGGCCCCTCCCTACACACACACATACACACACACACACACACACACACACACACACACACACACACACTGCTTTAAGGACATTACAATCCCTCTCCACCCTTTTTCAAATCTTCAGATATATAATTCTCCAGACCCCATTTCCACATTTATCACAATTACATTTTAAATTTATAATGTTTCTCTGTAAGGAACAGCCTTAGCCACTTCAATATCTTTATCACTAAACTGCCTTGATGCCACATTCCTGAGTTTGCAGTCTTAACTTCTCTTCTCGGCATTCAATGTCTACATCGGAGAGTGACATGCAAATTGCAGATCTCGCTCTAGTTGACATTGCTATTCCTCTGAAATTCAACCATGGCCTCCTTACCTGTGCTATAGCAAATTCCTCTGTGCCTCTCCTGCACCCTTCATTATCCCCTACAGCAAGCATTCTACCTTCAAAGAGATCCTCAAGCGTGGTGGTGCACACTTGTAATCCCAGCATTTGGGAGGCTGAGACCGAGGATCAGGGTTTGCTGCCAGCCTCAGTTACCTAGTGAGGCATTCCGCAACTTAATGAGACCCTGTTTCAAAATAAAAAATAGGGCTGGGGGTGTAGCTCAGAGGTAGAATGCCCCTGAGTTCAATCCCCACTACCACAAAAAAAAAAAAAAAGAGAGAGATCCTCTAACCTTCAGTGTCCCGTAGGTCACTACATCCCATTAGGGTCCTTTTTTATGAAACTGAATTTTCTCCTCAGACTATGCTGCATTCTCTGCAATACTCCTCTCCACTAGGCTGGATGTCCTGGACCCCCACATTCTGCAGAACTGGATGCCGCTGACTTCTATAAGAGCCCACTACCATGGCTTGCTTTCTCTCTTGCTGCTTCCTGGGCTCTGAGGATTCTTAGAGGAAGGTACAGAGTGGTTTAGACTCTACTCGGCATTTAGCTTTTAACTTTTAAGGTTTTTGTTGTTGTTGTTTGATTGTTTTTTCAGTACTGAGGTCGAACCAAGGACTATATCTCCAGTCCTTTTTATTTTTCATTTTTTATTTTAAGACAAGCTAAGTTGCCCAGTCTGGCTTTAAAAACCTGTGATCTTCCTGCAGGAGTCGTTGGGATTGTAGGTGTCTATTGGCCCTTCATGCTGCTGTTTGGCCCTTTCATTTTTTCTTGTTGCCTCAGTGAAATCTCCCCTTACAGAGGATATTCTGACCACCAATTGCAGAATCAAGCACAGAATGTTAGGGAATTTGAAGAGTATGCCCAGTTCCTTCACATTGCAGGAGAGGAATCTGAAACTCACAGATTTGGCGAAGGTCACATAGATAATTTTAGCTAGCTGAAACGTTAAACTCAGACTTTCTGCCTCCCACCTGTTACATTATAGCTGGCCTCCTTATTTTCCCCATACTGCTTGAGTTCTGATTTTTTCCAAATCCTCTCATAAAAACTGTATCTTTATTTTTTCTGTGAACATTTCTCTCGAAATTTCCATCTCAAGGAATAGTTCTATTTAGATAACTCCCAATCTAACATCTCTAGTCCATTCATCCCACATGTAATCAGGACTATATTTGAAATGCATAAGAATGGGTGTTGTGGCTTGAGTCTTAAGTATCCCTCAAAGCCATTTGTTAAAGGTTTGATCACTACCTGTAGGGAGGAGGTAGGACCTTTAAGAGGTGGGGCCCAGTAGAAGGAAGTTAGGTCATTGGTGGTGTGCCCTTGAGAGGACTGCATCGTGGGGAAAGTGATGCAAGTTTCCATTGATCTTGCACAAAACAGTGATGTCATTACCGCAAATGACTGAATGATTTTAAGAGAAATCTTGGAGTGTGAAGAGAAGACAGAAGAGTTAGACTGGTGGATGGAGATGAGAACTCACATAAGGTACGTGTGGTCACATACATAAAATGAAGACAGCTTCTTGGAGTGATTCCCAGGGAAGGCCTCACAGGTGACTTGAGCAGACCTATAAGAAGTGAGGATAGTTTCCAAGCATTCTATATAGGAAGACAGTAAATACAAATCCCCTAGGTGGGAGCATGCTTCCCATATTCGAGAAATATCCAGGAACCCACTATGGCTGCAATACAGTTTGGAAAGGTGAATAGTTGGAGACGAGATGAGAAACAGCAGATTTTCAGAGTTTTGTAGATGAGGACAAATTTTTAAAATGTTAAATATATAAAACAACCCAAACACTGCCACTGGCATTTTGTACATATGTGAAAATACCAATGCCAATCTCATATCATGTATGGGGAAGGGGAGGGAATGGGGAGGGAGCTGGGGGGGAAGCTTACCAAGTACTATGTGCATGTGTGTCCCTATCACTCTGAACTACATTATGATATAAGACTGAATTGCACCAATAAAAGTATAAAGATAAAGAAAATGTGGTATTTATGCACAATGCAGTACTTACTGTCAGTGAAAAGTATGAAATCTTGCCATTTGCTGCAACGTGGAAGCTCCTTGAAGACATTAGGTTAAGTGAAATAGTAAGCTTCTGGAGAAAAATTCCACATGATGTCATTTATATGCAGAGTCTAGAGTCTAAAGAAGTTGATATCATAAGCATGAGTAATAGAATGGTGGAGTTTGGACTTTGGGGTTAGTTGGAGGAAGGGAGGATGTGAAGATTTGGTCAGCAGGTCCTTGTACAGGTGGGTTGGAGGATTAATCTATGTATTCTGTTGAACACTAGGGTGAATTTAGGTAGCAAAATATTCAAAACTGCCAGAGAAGAGCAACTTATTCATTTTTTTATTTTTTAAAAATACTTTTATTGGTGCACTGGTCATAATGTAGTTCAGAGTGCTAGGGGCAGATATACACACCATACTTGGTGAGATGTGATAAATGTATGGGGTGATTGTCATGTTTGTTACCCTGATTTAATCATGCATGGTGCATAGGTGTGTCAAAACATCACAGTGTGCCCTATAAATGTGTACAACAATTTTGCATCAATTAAAATATAATAAAACAAAGAAAACAATTTAGAATTATAATGGATCTTAGAGATCATGCAGTCTAACACTCTTACTCTATACTTGAAGAAAGACTTTGAAAGGCTAGGTGAGTTTCCAGAGTCATGAAGTGAGCTAGAATTTAGGTCATTAAATCACCATATAACATATTGTGTGGGAGCATACAATACTATCATCCAAAAGAAAAATCCTACAATAGGAAGAAAGTCTTAAGATGACATTCTGCAATTAAAACTGCTTGGTTGATTTTTTTCCCACTTTGAGCATCGAAACATTCTTCCGTTATGTTAAATACAATTTTTTATCATTTACTAACTGTGCTCGTCAGCTTATATTCAATATTATAGATTCTTTGGCTGCAAGCAACAGGCCACGACATGATGAACTTTTGCAGGGAGGCTGTGTTAGTAACAGAATCAAAGGTAAAACTCAACAACCAAATCTTAGGACACAAACCAAGGTAGCTTCTAGGATTTCAGTAGCAACAACGCTTAGAGAATGCACCCATCCCAACGTATTTCTATTTGAGATTCAAATTTCTGGAAAGAAATTTTTACTTTCCTAACCCTCATCATGTGCCCACATCTGATACCATGGGGTAGGATTCTACAATTGACGCCCTTCTGAAAATCACTTGGAATATCGAGGAGTTGATATTCAAAAGATGAGACACTGCATGACCAAAAACAAAAGTTGCTCACTATAAACACATGTCTCATTTAATCTTGTCAGCACTATGTGATATCTCCATTTTACTGAGGAGAAAACTGAGGGTCAGAGTGGTTAATAACATCCCCAAATTCACAGAACTAGAAAGTGATACAGTTCTAATGAATTCTCGTGGCTCAGCCCTGAGGACCTGTCCTTTTTATGAGTGTTGCCTCATCTATGTCTTAACTCTCCTTCCTTCCTGACTAGTATTCTCTACCCTGTTGCTGAGTTAGGGTAAGTTATAACAGGCTCCCATTTAGTAGAAAAAAAATCACTCCATGATTGGGTTCCGAGTTAAAAATTGAATGTACAACTCTGATGTTTGATTTCTATAACACTTGTACCACTCCTTACAGCCAGATTACCATTGAACCCCTTCACCTATGCTGCAGTTCAGACAGGTAATATGTGATTCTTTTCTGCTTTGCACAGCTCTTTTTCATCATTGAATATGGTTTGCTTTTTGTTTTGTTGTTGGTGGGGTGGTGGTGATGTTTTATTTGTTGGTACTAGGGATTGAACCAAGGGGCATCCTGTCTCTGAGGTATACCTCCAGCCCTAATTAATTAATTTTGTGGTACTAAGGACTGAACCAAGGGCATTCTACCTCTGAGCTATACCCTTAGCCGTGTGTGTGTGTGTGTGTGTGTGTGTGTGTGTGTGTATTTTTTTTTAAAACAAGGCCTCTCTAAGTTGTGGAGGTCCTTGCTAAGTTGCTAAGGCTGGCCATGAACCTATGATCCTATCTCAGGCTCACAAGTACTGGGATAACAGGTGTGTACTACTATGCCCAGCTGGATATGCTTTTAATCTTAGCTTGGGTAGCCTAGTTAGTCTGCTTTCTGTCACTATTGCAAATTCTTGAGATAATCAACTTATGAAGAAGAAAAGTATATTTTGGTTCATGGTTTTAAAGATTTCAGTCTGTGTCACTTGACTCTCTTGCTTTGGGCCTGTGGTGGCACATTATAGCAGGAGTGTATGCTTGAGCAAATCTGTTTACCTCATGGCCAGAAATTTAAAAAGGAAAGAAAAGGAAGGGGCTGGTGTCTCAGTATTCCCTTCAAAGACATATTCCAATAACCTAAAGACCTCCCAGTAGGCCTCACCTTTATTTATTATACTGGGTATTGAACCCAGAGGCATTTTCTCTCCAAGCTATAATCCCAGCTCTTTTTTTATTTTTTATTTTGAAACAGGGTCCCTCCAGATTGCTGAGAGTATAACTAAGTTGCAGAGGCTAGGCCCCACCTCTTAAAGGTTCTACCACATCCCAATAGCACTAAGCTGGGAGCAAGTCTCTTAGCCCATGGGACTTTGGGGGACACTCAAGATCCAACCCATAGCATGGCCATTGCAAAATACCATAATCAGGTGGCTTAAACCACAGGAATTTGTTTTTCTTGGGCTGGGAAGTGCAAGATCAAATTACCGGAGAATTTGGCTCCCTGGTGAGGGCTCCCAGACAGCCAACTTCTCTCTGGGTACTCACATAGCCAAGAGAGAGAGAGTTCTGGTCTCTTTTCCTCTTCTTAGAAGGGCACTAATCCCATCATGGAAGTCTCTACCATCATGACTTCATCTAAACCTAATTACCTCCCAAAGGCCCCACCTCAAACACCATCACATTGGACGTTAAGGCTTCAATATATGAATTGGGGAAGGGGGTGGCACAGAAACGGTCTATAACATTATCTATTACTTCAATAGAAGGTGAGAAAATGTGATAGAGATAAAATTCTGCAGTTTTATAAATGTAGAGTAATTGTTAACAGTTTCTAAGGGACAAAAATAAAAAAAGAGTGTAGGTTGGGGAAAATATAGGTCTACCCACAGTTTGGCAAGAATTTTGCTTGCTGCTTCTTCCTAAGTGGTGATAATAACAGTTCAGAATTAATTAGATTTAATAGAGAAAAGAATATTGTCTAGCAAAAGAATGCTTTCCTATTAAAATTCCCTGCTTTATATTTTAGTGGCATAATCTTTTTGTTTACTTCATATTTTATAAAAAACTGAAGTAGAAGTCAAGAGGCTTAAAATGTATGCTGAGTTTTTTTAAGCTTCTAATTAGTTGGTATAATTAATAGGAACAATCACTAAATTATTTTATAAAGCTTATCAAGCTACTAATGTTTCTCATTTTTTTAAAAAAACATGAATAATTAGTAAGGTACAATACATTTTTCTCCAATTTTATGATTTTTTATTTTATCATTTGAGTACATAAATATTGATGATTTTTATATAGTTACATGTTTGGGTTGATAATCATTTTCACTTTTCTCCTTTTGACATGATTTCTTCTATAATAAAATCAACCTCTGAGCAAAAGCAGCCAGATCTCTTCTGAGATATAAAGCCACATTGATAATTAAGCTAAGTTTCTTTGTATAGCATTTATTGATTTTGAGATACTGGAGTTGACTATTAATTGTCTACCAACATCTGTTCTCCCTACATGATAACAGTAGAGTTTTGTCTGGCACATCTCCGCCCGGCTAGAGATGATCAGGCTTCCCTGCAGCTGGTCATGATCAAGTGACAGTGTTCTCAAGGGAATGTGAATAGAAGCAATGTGTTCTACTTACTTAACATATTTTTCTCCCACTTCTCATGTCTCCCTATCCTGTCACCTGGACTGTGCAGACCAGAGGAAGCCTAGAGGACAGCAGGGCAACTGCCCAGAAAGGGATCAAGTCCCCGAGTGATGGATTTCACAGAGCACAGCTGCTCCTCTCTCTAAGCTACCTCCTTCCTCTAACCTGTACAGATGTTACTGGGGAAAATGTATTTATTTAATGGTATATGTCTAATTTTGTTAAGGAAATATAAGAATATATTATATTGTTCCTTCTCTTACTGAGATTACAATATAGTCAAGGGGAAAAAAAAACTAAAGCAGAAGAGACAATATGGGCAATTAAATACTTTAATTAGTACAGAACATTAATATTCTCAGCAAAAGAACTCAATATTAAAGAAGTCTATGGAGCTGGGAGAAAGGCCTTAAGATGTGGGTAAAAAAAAAAAAAAGAAGAAGAAGAAGAATGAAGAAGAATGAATAAATGCATCAAGACAGGAAGGAGAGTCTCATGAGAAGAAAGCAGAGTGAAACTTGACTGACAAGCGGGTTGAGTTCATGAGAGGGAAAATGGTGAGTGAGGATGGTGGGGTAGACTGAGCAGAAATTTAGGGTTTTTTTTTTTTAGAAATCAATAATATTATGACATAAATAAAAGGTAAGAAAAATAAATGAGCATGGAAGAGACTGGAGACAAGGGTCAGAACCACGAGGCAATGGCCTGAATCCTGAAGTGAGCCAAACAAAATATCACAAAGTTTCAGAAAAATGGGGAGAGACAGGAAAGAAAACAAGACATATACACTCACAGAATATAGATCTGCAAAAGTACAAATCTATACAAAAATCAAAGTTTTCATGAAGCCCTATTGAAAAAAGAGCAACAGACTTTCTTCCATCACTATGACTTAATCCATCCAGGCATGGTAGCACACACCTGTAATCCCAGTACTTAAAAGGCTGAGACAAGATATACAGAGAACTCAAGAAACTCACAGCTAAGAAAACAAATAACACAATCAAGAAATGGGAAAAGGATCTAAATAGACACTTCATAAAAGAAGAAATACAAATGGCCAATAAATGTATGTAATGTTCAACATCATTAGCAATCAGAGAGATGCAAATCAAAACTACCTTGAGATTTCACCTAACTCCAATCAGAATGGTAATCATCAAGAACACAAACAATAACAAATGCTGGCGAGGGTGTGGAGAAGTGGGAACCCTAATACATTGCTGGTGGGATTACAAATAAGTGCAACCACTTTGGAAAACAATATGGAGGATCCTCAGACAAATGGGAATGAACCTACCATATGACCCAGCAATACCACTTCTGGGTATCTGCCCAAAAGAACAGAAACCAAACTATCAGACCAACACATGTGTATCTATGTTTATAGCTGCACAATTTACAATTGCCAAACTATGGAACCAGTCAAGATGTCTATCAACAGATGAATGGATGACAAAACTATGGGATATGTACACAATGGAATTTTACTCAGCCATAAAGAAGAACAAAATCATGTTATTTGCAGGTAAATGGGTGGAACTGGAAAACATTATGTTAAGTGAGATTAGTCAGTCACAAAAAGTTAAAAATCATATGCTCTCCCTAATATGTGGAAGCTAGGGAGAAAATGGGACATAAGAGGGACTCCAGATGAAGAAGGAGAATCCTTAGGTGAACAAAGAATTTGACTTAATGGAAGGTGATGGGGGAAGGGGGAACACCTTAATGAGCATGATGTACTTTCGTGAACACATCAAAGTCAATCACTAAACTGACCTTGAGAAGGAGGGAGGAGGAGGGAAAAGGGCAGGAATTGGGGAAGGGTTAAATGAGAAATGTGTGCATCCTAACAAAGATGGGTGACTACAATGCACCAATTAAAAAATAAAAAACAAAGAAAGGGATAGATTAAAAAAAAAAGATTTGTTAAAGTTACACCAGGAGATTTTTTATCTATGTAATGCAGAGCCCATTTCTATTAATGTGGCAGAAACAGCTAAGACATTTGTAGATCGGCTTCAATCCTTGGTGCCTACTTGGCCCTTGTTTACCTCCTTGCTGGGAGGAGTTATCGGATTAGCAGCAATAGTCATTCAAGGCTTATGCATTCTACCACTCGTTGTATGCCTTGTGATCAATGCCTTTGTTAGTATACGAGCAGATTTACATGGAATAAAACTGCAAGCACTGCCTCACACAGGGCCTGGTAGTCAATGACGGGTTCGATTTTCTCAGGGCAATATCAACCTAAGACAGGGCTCGTTGAATGACTCATTGAGACCCCATGATGGGTAAGATTAAGCACCTGGTAGGAAATGACCTAAGACAGGCACAGTCCTTCTTGCATTTTAAAATAAAAATGGGAGAGTTGTGGGAGCCCAGCTGGGCCCTTTCCCCCCTGGCAGTTGCTATCTGCATATATGAGTAATTATACTCATGATTCTTCTGCTATCACTACTCTGGCATCTTGAAGTCTGGAGATTGCTCCTAGGATACGTAGATGAAAGACACTCTTACTTCTTAGAAAGTAAATATATGACTCTAAAGGTTTATGGTTTTATTACTCTAGAAAGTTTGCTTGACCAGGCTATGTTAGGAATGTGGACTATACGTGGAAAACAAAGAAGTGGTGTTAATTGTGCTCTGACAATGATTGATATGTCGTAAATATATATGTAATTCTGTTGTACTCAAGAAATGTATAAAAATCCGTGCTGAATAATAATAATAATAATAAGTGAAAAAAAAATAATAAAAGGCTGAGACAAGAGGATCACAGTTTTGAGACCAGCCTCAGCAACTTAGTGAGACCTTGTTTAACCTAGTGAGATCCTGTTTAAAACAAACAAACAAACAAACAAACAAAAAACAAATAAGGTTAGAGGTATAGCTCAGAGGTAGAATGGTCCTGGTTCAATCCCCAGTACCAAACCCAACCAAACAAACAAAAACTTGATCCTGACTCATTTATAGTGAACACTACAGTTTGACTCTTCAGTGTTCCCTAAAGGCCATGGGGAAGATGGTGAACTATTTAGATTATTAAGCACATGCCCTCAAAAGAGACAGTGGGATCCCAGCCCCTTCATGTGTCTCTCTCTTTACCTATTTCCTTCCCTCTCTTCTTTCCTCCCTCCCTTTGCTCTTCCACACATTCCTAATATCATGTACCACCTCACAAGAGGCCCCAAAGTAACAGGGCAAATGGAGCATGGACTAGAATTTTCAAAATTGTGAGCCAAAATAAACATTTTTACCCTACAAGTTGATTTTCTCAGGAAGTTTTAGATGTTTGCTATTGGGGCAAAATACCAACACGGTGAAATTAGTTCAATTGGTTGTTTCATATATATGAGAATGTTTTTTTTTTTTTTTATCTTGATAAACTTGGTTGCAAATACCAAGCATGGTGTACCAAAAGGATGCATGTGTTTCTGGTTGAATGGAATCAGAAACTGTACAGTATTTCTATTGTAAAATCCTCTACGTTCAGCATGCACAGTGAGGAAAGTAGCCTCTAAGGGAAGACAATGTTTTATAGAGTAATTAATTTGGTAATTTATAATACAGCCTTTGAGAAGCAAATGTGTTGTCATCTCCAATTGTAGTTTCTTTGCTTTCACATTTATTATCTAGGGAAGATGTTATGTGAATCATAGTTGGCTTCTCTTTATTCATTCTTTGAGCTAACACTTACTGCATGCCACAGCAAGTATAGAATCCATGAGGCCTGATCCAGCCTGGCAGGTTAAGGAACAGCAAGAGACCAATGTGGCTGGGGCAGAGTTAGGAGTGAAGAGGAGTAATGAGGTCAGGGAGATAGGAAAGAACAGATATTCTTATATTATGACAGCAACTGTACATGAAGCTTTAGTGACTCACTCTTCAACCAAGCTGAAAACAAGGGTCATCTGGCACCTGAGGAAAGTCCTCTCATAGGAAATTAGAGATGAAAGCAAATATAAACAGAGAAGAGACAGTGCAGTAGCAGAGGGAAATGCTATGTTAAAAAAAATCTACCACTGGAGTCTTCAGGACAGTGATAAAGTTCAACAGCAAAACTGTACAGCAGGCTCAGGTAGAAGGATAGAGAAATTGGACAAATGGAGACTCCAGAAAAAAGCTGGATAAAGAAATCTGAAAGCTAGTTCTTCAAAAGACCAATAAAATCAATTACACCCCCCACCCCGCCAACAAATTCAGAAAATGAGAGACAGAAGATACAAATTACTATTAGAAGAGGGGATATACTACACAGCTCATGGACATTAAAATAATAAATGAATATTATAAAGAACTCTATGACTACAAATTTGATAACCTAGATGAAATGGATCAATTTCTTGAAAGACCTAATCTGTCAAAACTCCTCCAAGGACAAAGAGGCAACATGAATTGGCCTATATCTATTAGAGAAATTGAATTAATAATCATAACATTTCAAAACTGAAAGCATCAGGCCCAGATGGATTCTTTGGTAAATTCTACCAAACATTTAAGGAAGAAATTATAACAATTCTCTAAAATCTTTTTTAGAAAATAAAAACAGAGGGGATATTTCTTATCTCATTCTATGAGGTCAGTATTATGCTGACCCCCAAACCTGACAAAGGCATTACAAGAGAACCACACACCACCAATAACTCTCATGAACAAAGATGTAAAATCTCATTAGCAAACGGAATCCAACAATTGTACAAAATTAATTACACACCAGAGCTAGGTAGTACATTTTTCAGGTATGCGAGGCTGGTTTATTTGAAAACCAAATAATGCAACTCATCACATCCACAGGCTAAAGAAGCAATATCACATGATAATATCAAATGCAGAAAAAGAATTTGACAAAGCCCATCACCCATTCATGATAAACATTATCAGTGAATTAGGAATAAAAAGGAAATTCATTATCCTGATAAAACTACAAAAATACTAGAGCTAACATCATACTGAATCATACTAAATGCTGGTAACTCAAAACTTTCCTGCTAAGCTCAGGGACTAGGCAAAGGCTCCTCTCAACACTCTATTTCAAGATCATACTGGAAGTTCTAGCTAGTACAGTAAGACAAGAAAATAAAAGTATACAAATTGAAAATGGAAATAAATCTATCTTTGCAGAGGACATAATCATCTGTAGAAAATCTGAAAGAACTTACAGAAAAAAAAAAAAAAAACCTCCTGAAACTAACAAATGTTTATAGCAAATTTTAGAATTCAAGGTTAATATACAAAAGTTAATTGCTGTCCTATATACCCCAAATGAAGAAGCAGAATTTGACACTAAAAACATTTGCTAGATTAACTTGAATGAACTTACTGGGTGGTAACTACAGGCAGGCTGGCTTAGCTGGAGGAGATAGGTCACTGGGAACATAGCCTTGGGACTCTATCTGTTCCCAGTCCCCTCCTGTTCTCTTTCTCTCTGCTTTCCAGCTGCCACAAGCCATGATGTTTCTTTTCTCTGCCACGATATTTCTGTCTTGGGGCTAGCAAACCATGGATTGAGCCTCTGAAACAATGAGTCAAATAGACCATGGCAAATGACCAAAATACCTGGCAGCACAGCTAAGAGGAGGAAAGGTTTATTTGGCTCACAGTATTAGAAACCCAGTCCATGATCGGCTATCTCCAAGGCAAAAACCACATGGAAGAGAGAAGCACTCAGTCATGGTATCTAGAAGCATGTCCTGCCTCCTTTGCTTTGGGGAACATTTTAAATCCAAACCGTAACAAGTACTTTCTTTGCAGATTTAATTAAATTAAGGGTCTTGATATCATCCTGCATTATCTGAGTGAGCCTTAAATCCAATGACAAGCTACCTTGTAAGACACAGAAGAGGAGAAGATGCTAATAGAAAAAGGGCATGTAAAAGTGGGGGCATTGATTGGAATGATGCTTCTACAAGTCAAGGAACAACTGGAGCCATCCGAAGCTGAAAGAGGCAAGAAAGAATTCTCCCCCAGAATAGTTCAAGAGGAACTTAGCTTGGCCCACACTTTGATTTCAGATTTCTGTCCAGAGTTGTGATAAATTTTTTTTTTCTGTTGTTTAAGCTCCATAGTTTGTAGTGATTTGTTATGGCAGCCCTAGTTAACTAATACACCTGTCATTCTCTTGGGCTGTTTGTAGAAATTGGTCTCCATCAGTTCTCTGTATAAGAGTAGAACTGTTTTCATCTTAGAGGTTAAAAGGATGATTGCCTCAGGCTTCCTGAATAATTTGTACTAATTGGCAGGTACAAATGGAATTGGCGGGTACAAACGACAGGACAAAATTCCTCAAACTCTTTCAAAAAATTGACACCAAATTGTATGATCTTCAACAATACTGTCTTACTTTAATAGTCATAAATCCTCTAGTGGGTTCTTAATTAAGACTTTCATTTTGTAATCCTTGTAGATTTACATGCAGTTCTTAGAATGAATTAGAGGGACTCGCATGAACCCTTTACCCAGTGTCCTCAAAAGGTAACATCTTGCAAAACCAAATGCAATGTCACATCAAGGATACTGACATAGATAACATCAGATTCCCATGGTTTTAATTGTAACCATTCATTTGTGTGATTTTGGCCTATGTAAGTTGGTCACTTGTGTTGGTTCCTATATCTACCATGCCAGTAAAGTTGCAGAATTATTTATTGCCAGAAGGAAACTTTATGTTGTTACCCTTTCATAACCACATCCACCTCCTTCCCACTTCTCATTCTTAAGGATAACAAATTGGTAAATCTTAAGGGAATTATGGTGAGTGAATAAAAGCCCACCAGAAAGTTTATATACTGTATGATTCATTTTATTTAACATTATTGAAAAGAAAAAAATCACACAGATGGATAACAGTTTTCTGGTTGGAAGGGAGTATGCATTCTTTTGAAAATGAGACACTGAAAAATCCCAGGATCATGCGTGGCTCAAAATTGTCATGTTTATCAAATTAATTCAAGAAACACTTGGGGAAATATTTCTTGTGCTTTGCACTATTTTGATGCTATAAATATTCAATCACTGCTTCCGGAAATGCTCTAAGATATCATGTAAGAAATTCTAAAATGTAATTGTATACTAACAGCTTGGTGGGTAAGTTACCTACCATGCTCAAGAGGCTCCAAGTAAAGTTCTATGTCCCTCCAGGAACTGTGAGAAATAGAGAGAGTATTGACATACAAGGTAAGGATTTGGGAGAGTAAGCGGCTTAGGTGTTAAGATACAGGTACCAATTGTCAGCCATGTGGCCTCTGGAGTCCTGGCAGAGGGTAAATAGGCCAGTGATGAGCATGAACACTGTAGGTGTACCACAGGCGATGCAGAGGTGACACTTTGCTGGGCCAGAGGGAGGTAAGGGGTATGAGGAGGCCCAAGATGCCAGCTCCTAACAATCAGCCCAGGCCTAGGAAGGGTAGTGCAGAAAAGAACTGAGCAAAAATCCCTGCAAAAAAAATGAATCCTGAGAGTCTTGGAGAGTTCAAAAGTCAGACCATGCAAATGAGTTCCCAATGACTGGCAGCCTGGACTGATAAGCAAGTGTTTCCACATCTGCATCAAGTCAGGGGAAAGAAGGTGAGGACATTTAAGAATTCTCTGAGCTCACAGTCTGATAGGACAAGTGGTTCTAAACTTCTCCACTAAAAAAAAGTTAAAATATTCTCCAATGCTAAAACAAAACAAAATAAACTAAACAAAACAAAGCAAAAACTGTGAGGGAGTTGTTATTATTCCCATTGACAGGGATGAAACTGATTTGGATAAACTACGGAACTTGCCTGAGTCACTTAGTAGCTGGTAATAGATTTAGCCAGGATCCAAATTCCTCTTCTGAACTCCAAATCTACCTCTCACTTGGGTGGAGGGTGTCCTGGAGGTACTGAAGAGAAGGGGGATTGAGGAAAGTGAGATTATCTTAGAATCTTACAGGATCCAAAGGTGAAACTTCCCACTTCTGATTTTTCAGTGAAGTGAGCAATTTCCCCAGCTTTGGCTTTATGAATAGAGATGGAAAATTTGACTGTTGAATAGAACTCTACAAAACACCAGATGCTATATTTGAGCAGACCTTTTCTGGGTAAATAAATTACACTTTAAAATATGAACCAAGCCTTACTGAGGCCACAGTAGTTTTACAGAAAATATTTCAAAATAAAAGTGCAAGAAATGAATAACGAAGGGTGCATAACTAACCTTTCATATTTAATTAAGACACAAGTTACAAAGAGCTCAGCTGTGGTGCTTTTGGTGGTAGGAGTAAGGAGTGAAGAAACTGCAAGAGAAATTGACCTAGAATTGGAAATGCAGTTAACTAAACAAATTTGGATGGGTTGGTTGACTCCAGATCTTTATTTTGGCCACAGATATATCAAGAAAAGGCTTGTTTATACTGGAAATATCGCCAGCTTGTACCAAGTGAAGGTCAATGGAATTGTTTGAGGTTCCAATATTTCCAACTAATTCCTTAGCACAGGTGATATTTAAATAAGCAACATTAGGGAAAAGGTTCTGAGAATTTATGAGAGTGAATAATACCACATGAAAAAAGTGCACAAAGATTGCAACAACACATGCAGTAGGTTCCATTTTATTTTATCTGTTTTGCTACTTGTATACTTTTTAGACCTGTTGTTACCACATGGGATTTTATCCTCTGGAGAGTTGCTGACCTGCCTGTAGTCATCATGAATTCACTAAAGGACAAATCTTAATGAAATACTAATAATTTGATGATATTGTGTACCCATATTCCTACTGTTTAGCTTTTCAAAGCAAGCAATACATTTCAATTTAATGTAACTAGAGATGATAATGTTTAATAAAAATCCCACAGTCACAGTGTGTATTTTTGTGCATAGACTAAAGGGTTCCCATAATCAGTTCTTAATCAAGAACTGCAGTTACAGACCTAAGCAATTATTCTTTAGGAAAAGACCAAACTTGGTTAGTATTTCTTCTATAAGGGTCTATTGAAGGTTGAACCTACATTCTACCTCTGAGCTACACCTCCAGCCTTTTTTTAAAAAATACTTATTGGTGCATCCTAGTCTCACCTCACATCACAACGCAGTTCATAGTTATCAGGACATGTGCACACAGCACTTGGGCTCTCCCCCGGCTACCTCCCTCCCCTCTTTTTTTTAATGTTAACAGAGTGTAGACAGAAGTGTTTCTTAGATAACTTGAGGCATATTTATTGTACTTACTTAGAATTATATGAGTGTCAGGGGTATAGTCATATTTTCCCATTTGTTCTGTTCAGTGAAAAATTTAAAACATTTCCTCCCAAGGTCTCAAAAATATAAATTTTAAAATACCTTATAGACTATGTATTTTATGTCTGTGCAAGGAATGTGTATGTGTGTGTGTATGTGTGTGTGTGTTAACTTTGTTCAACATTACAAATAGTTAACACTGCCAATATAAAACCTTTTTATAAAGCATTTTTTTAGATTATAATATAGTTAGAAATTTTTGTAGAGGGAATACTTTATAGGACAGAATTATAAATTATCCTTCTGAGAAAACTAATAATAATCTTAGTAACTGTTTTGGTACATACTTTTGAGAACAGAGAAATTACTTTGTAGCCACTATTTCAAAACACTTTTGAGATCTGAGTCACCATATACAGTGTATCATTTAATGTGGTTTATAACTTAAACCAAAATGCCAATTTTTCTCACATTTAAAGACCTAAAGAGGGCCTGGTCTCTGCCCCCAATAATCAAACAAAGAAATAGACAGACAAACAAACAAACAAACAAACACAGCAAGAAGAAAGACCATTAGAAAGATCTAATCCAGCCACAAGTGGTACATGCTTGTAATTACACTACTTGGGAGGCTTAACTTAGTGAGACCTTGTTTCAAAATAAGAAATAGAAAGGGCTCTGGTGTAGCTCAGAGGTATAATGCCCCTGGGTTCAATCCATAGTACCACAAGATACATAAATAAGTAAATAAAGAAAAATCTAATCTAAACCATAATCCTCTATAAGCAATAATATTTTAAAAAATGCAGATTTTTATGGCATCTAAAATTTTCTTGTATGTTATCAGAAAAGTGCTAATATATGGAAAAATTAGAGTTTTTATTTAGATACATTTGTTATAACACAATTGCATTATATTTTATAATATGTCTTAAAGTAAATTAAACCACTTATTTTATAAACTGTATTGCTAATATATCAAATGCCATGAAATTGTGAACACTGTAGCTTTTTTATAGTATTTTGCCTTTACAGGAGGGGATGAAATTGAGAAAACTGAAGGCACATTTTCATGAAAATTCTGAACAATGGTATTTAAACCATATCTAAGTTTGTATTTTATCAATATGTATATAAAATTTGTCACTTTTACTCTTTACCTTTTTCTCCCTGTTATTCTTTAAAAATGAGTTAAGTTCCCGGCCAACTCATAGGTTTGAACTTATAACCCAACATAAACATGTTTTAATATTTTAAAGCAATCTTACTTTCAGAGCTGGCCAGCTTTACTCCACCCACAAATTTGTTCCTTCATGATTCAGTTATTTATTGCTATATACTAACCTACCCCCAGCATTTCACAATATAAAACATTAAAAATGTATGTCATTTCTCAAAATTCTGTGGGGCGTCTGGTCTCAGCTGAGCAATTCTGCTAATATTGTCCAGAGTCATTTTTTGAAATATATTTGGGAAGTAATTTTTTGTCGGTGCATTACAATTATACGTCATAGTGAGATTCATAGGGATACATTTATACATGCACACATCACTTGGTTTGTTTCCCTCCCCACATCTCCTTCTTCCTCTGCCTTTTCCTTCCCAGTACATGATTGTGAGATTCACAGTGATACATTCAAATATGCATTTAACATTATTCCATTAGTCAGTCTGTTTTCTTCCCAAACCTGCCCTTTCCCTCATCTTCCCTTACCCAATTCCTTTCCACTCCCCACTAATCTCTCTTTCCTTTTAGAATCACTTCTGTGATACATGCCAATTGGAGCTCAGCTTGGCTGTGTGTTAGTCAATTTTCCATTACTGTGATAAAATGCTTGGAATAATCAACACAGAAGGAGGAAAAATCTACTGTAGCTCACCATTTCAGAGGTTTCGAATCATGGCCCGTTGGCCTGTTCCTTTGGGCCTGTGGTGAGGCAGCACATCATGGTGGGAACACATGGAGGAGGCAGCTACTCATGTCATGGTAGGTTGGAAGCAAAAAGGAGAAAAGATGTAGCCAAGGTCCCAATATGCTTTTCAAGGGTCCCCATCTCTTAAAGGTTCCACCACCTCCCAGTAGTGACAGAGGCTACCAACCAAGCCTTTAATACATGGGCCTCTGGAGGACACTTAGTCAAACCACAGCACATTGGAATGGACTTTACTTACATGTCTGGTGCCTCAGCCAGGGTAGTTGGAATGGTTTGGGGATAGCAAGGTCCCCCTCTTTCTGCATGCAGGTTCTCATCATTCAGTAACCTAGTCTGTTACTTTATATAGTGACTGGATCCCAAGATAGTAAGGATGGAAGTTACAAAGCCTCTTAAGACTTGAGCTCAGAAGTTACAAAGCACTGCCTCCCCAGCATCCTATTGTTCAAGTCCATTCCCAGGGCCAGGGTAGGGTCACAAGGAAGGTACAAAAACATATGCCTCTTGATGGTAAAAGTGGCATGAACATACAGAAATGGGTGAAACCCTTGGTGATCATATTTGCACACAATCTACTACAGAAATATGATGGCTATATTTTCAAACTTTCTACTATAAAGAAATATATTGCTTGATATTGGGACCAATTAGATTTTGAGGTTTTCATGCATTTTATATTTAATAATACTACATAATCCATATGTGGGAAATAGTACTGATTATAATTTTATGTGTAACTCTGCACCCATTGAAGAGAGAATGAAATTTTTTTTTTCAAGCAAGCAAAAGAGATGGGCTTTGGGGTTAGGCATGTACATTTCGATATCTTAGCTCTGTCAGGTTCTAGCAGTAGGACCTCAGGCAACATCCTGTTATAGTCCTTCATTTTTCTACTATGGATTTATAGGATTGTTGTGAGAATTAAATGAGTGAATATATATAAAATTCTTAGAAAAGTGCCTGGTACACAGTCAGTACATAAGAAACATTAGTTTAAGAAATAAAAATTGTCATTACCTATATCATGTCATATAGTGACTCTGGTGATCTAGAAGCTGTAAAGTTTCCTGTATTCTTATTAAACTTAATCATGAATTCTGATTATTTCCCTGCCTCTCTCATCTCTACTTTCAAGTAAAAGTAGAAAATTATTTTTACTGTTTCATAGGTGGAACAACTGACTGATTAATAGGAGTTCTAAAGAAGTAATTTGTCAATGTTTTAAAAAATTCTAACACATATTAAGAAATATCATAACCCACTACATACACATAGACACAGAGGTACTCACCCACACATACTACTTACACATGTTTCAGGGATGGTGTTTATTCTCAAGCTGTGCTGCAGACTCTGTTCTGTTCAGCGAGTCAAAAACAGCAAAATAGTGGTTGTAATCCACTGTTAATTTTGATTGTATCTGTTGTTAATTTCCATCTCTGGTCAAGGGGAATAGGGGCCAAGCACACTACATGATAGACATGGGAACTGTTTCAGGTGCAGGACTATCAGAATATGACAAATGTAATTTCTACACAGGTCAGTTGGGTTATAGAGCAAAAAGTTCTTTCACAAATAGGAACCGACCTCCATAGTCAAGAGGTTTCATAAAATCTTTCAGTAGGGCACAGGGTCTGAAGGGGAGAATATGTACAATAAATGTTGTGTGTTTAGGGTACCATAATAAAGAATCTGTTTGGAGCTAGGAGCTAGGCTGGAATCTCAACCTCACAATTTACTACCTTGTATTTTTGAGAAAGTTATTTATTTTCAGTTTTGGAGTTTTGATTTCTTTTTTTTGTCTTTTTTGATTTGTCAATAAAATAAAATCTACTTTGGGTTGTGAAAATTAAATGAGAACACACACACATAAAGGTCTATACAAACTCCAGAATTAGTAGCTATTATCTAGGTTGTGTGTTTTATATTTTTGTATGTTTCTGTAGGAAAGCTAAAAATTGATAGAATAATTACTATAGTTTAACCTTGTTTCTTCTTCTTTCTTCTTCCTCATACTGGGGATCAACCCAGGGGTATTCTCCCTCTGAGTTACACATACCCCAGCCTTATTTTATTTTTTATTTTGAACCAAGGTCTCACTAAGTTGCTGAAGCTATCCTTGAATTTGTGATCTTCCTGTCTTGGGCTCCCACGTACTGGGACACAAGTGTTCATTATCACACCCAGCCTCTATTATTTATTTAATTCCATTTAAGTTTTACTAACATGGACTGTCTCAATAACCTTAGAATGGTTAATACTTGTTAATCGTTACTAATTATCATGCATTATGAAAAAATTACATTACAAATCTGATATGAAATAATTTTGTGTTCTCAGGTTTCCTATGGTAAGATTTGAATTATTTTTCTAGTTTTCAACACAATCCTGGAAAAATGCCCTAACAGAGGAGAAAAGCATGTGTTATGTTGCCAAAAATTTAAACCAAGAAAAAAAAAAAAAAAAGCATGCCAAATACAAGCAGTATTTTTCTCCTTGGGTCATACATTAAAGGTTACCAAAATTCATTATAATGCCTCGCACATACAAGATTTCCATGATGATCAGCAACTTGGTTTTTAAGAAGTCGAAAGACCATTACCTAAGGTCCTAGGTCGCAATGACCACGGTTGCTAAGACCATCCCCTAAATGATGGATCTCTAGAATGCAGCAGGACATTATTAAATTTCTGGCTTTAACGTGGGGCTTTTGTGCGTGTGGATGGAGGGAGGCGGCCGTGACTTCTTTTCTCTCCTCCCGGGGTGCCACTCAGCTGCGGGCCGCCGCCGCGGCAGCTCCTACGTGGCAGGTCGTTAGAGCCGGCGGGCGGGGGGCGGCGGGCACGCACCCTTCCCGGGCCGGCCGGGGCGCCCGCGCGGTCCTCCACCGCCAGGGGGCGGGCGCGGCTCCCCGGCGGCGGGGGCCCATTGGTCGCGGCGGGGAAGCGTGGGAGGAGGCCAGAGGCGAGCTGGCTTCCTCCTGGCCGCTGGCGAGGGTGAGGGGAAGCGGCGGAGCCCGGGCGGGAGCAGAGGCTCGGGCTGCAGGCGGCGGCGCCGTCGGCCTCCGGCGGGACTGAGCGCGGGGAGGCCGGAGGCGCGCGGCGGTGAGATGCGCGGGCAGCGGGCAGCGCCGGGCGGGGTGGGAGGGATGGAGGCGGCTGGGGCTCCGGGCGCCCACCGTCACCTCCGTCTCCGCGCGCCGCGGTCGCCGGCCGGGGGCGGGCCCTGGGGCGCGGCCGCGTCGTTGGGGCGCACCCGCGGCTGCACCCGGACCTGGGCGCCGCGGCCAGGAGGGCTGCCGCGCGCGCGAGCATCCCCGGCCCGGCGCCCAGCTCCCGGCTCCGGGCTCCGCGGAGGGCGGGGCGGCGCCTGCACCTGGCCGGGGGCCCGGCGCGGGGTCGGTGGGCACCGGAGCGCGCCCGGAGCGTGGCGGCTGCACACCGAGGGCTCCGTAAAGCAGTGAGCCCCAAGGGGCAAGGGTGCAGTGGGGCGCTGGGTTGGAACTCTGGAGGCCCGTCTTGACTCACTTGCGAACTTTTAGCGTCTCCTAAACTGGAGATTTTTTTTTTTTTTTTTTTTTTTTACAAACTAGCCCATTGGTTTTCGCTGTCACTGATGAATGTGCTATTCATTTTCTTTTCTTTATTATTATTTTTAAATTGCTACTGTGCTCTTTACTCTGTATGGCAGTTAGTGCCTCTACACCTAGAGTGAGTGAGTGAGTGAGTGACCATTGGAGATTGATATCTCCAGCTGTGATTTATTTGGGGGAGGGGGTTCGTGGTTTCATCACCCTCTACTTATAAAAAAAAAAAAATCCTGTAATACAGAACTGTCTAATCGATAGAACCTGTTCTTTGTTTCTTTTTATTTGCACAGAAGCCTGTGGATACAATGTCAGTAAATAATGTTAAATTGCTTGCTACTTGCTAGGCACTGTTGTCAAGTGCATTCCGGTGTATATTTAATTATCACAACTCAGTGAAGAAGTCCTTTTATTTGTCATCTTTCGTAACTTTGTAGGTGAAAATAGGAACTCCCAGAGAAGTTAAATAAAGGTTCAGGCTGATATCACATCCCCAGCCCCCTGGGACCTGTGAACATCTTTGCAGGATAGTCACATTTTCCAGGTTTTCGGCCACATTACTGTTAACTTATTCACTGACTTACAAAGAAATCTCCATTTAGTTTAAAAAATAAAAATAATTTACCGAAGTGCTGTTCTTGTTGAAATGGGCAAATCAGCAAATCAGCGTTGGGTTTTGAGGATCTCGTTGACCTATACCCCTTTCTGGAAGCTGCCAGTCTCTGGATGTTTACTCGTTAAGTCATTTTTTTTTCCTTCAGTTTTATACAGGTGTTAGGAGTTTTGTTTCCAGATTCTTACAGTGTTTTCTTAATTCATTAAAGACCAACATTTATTTTTATTTTTGGTACTGGAAATTGAACCCAGGGGCATTCTACCTTCGAGCATTTATGATTATAATAAAACATCCATTAAGTTTGTTTTGAAAGTCACTTTAGTCCAATAGTGCTTACTCTTATTTTGCTGCCTCTTTCAAACTGAAACCCCCTACAGTGGGGATTTGGGGCAACCTGGTCTATGTCCTCTCTAAAAAGCCCACTTAATGGATGTTTTATTATAATAAGGTTTTAATACAGATTGCTACCTTGAACATTGATAATTAATCTTCCATAATTTTTGAAGACACATTAAAAAGGTCCTAAGAAGTGGCAAGAAGTAGTATTCCCTGGAGGGGATCATAAAAATCTTATATTTTTTCTGTTTATTTTAGGTTTTAAATGATAAGTCTCATTATTCAAAAATGTTTTTATAATCATTTAAAAATGTTAGAATGCCTGCCACATGGTAGTAATTACAGGCGTCCTGGATACTATGAATAAGACAGCCTCATAAAATGACTTTATTTTCTTGAAGGCTGTGAGTTCTCCATTTTTATACCCATTCTTAAGGCTGAAAGGTGCAAAATCCAAGAAGCCAAGACTGCTTTTATGTCTCATAAAAATCCACCTAGCTCAGAGCTCAGGACAGTATCAAATTTTGTCCTAAACTTGGTCAAGAAGAGTTCCTAGTATTGGGATCAGATAATCTGGATTTTTAAGGGATAGTTGTGCATTTAGTTACTTCGTGAATGCCATTGACCAAATTACTTAGCATCATGCAGTGCTTTAATTTTCTTAATTTTGATTAGAGATAGATACTGAAAGAGGTTGATTTCCCAAGTTCTTTAAACTGTGAAAGGTTTTATGATTTTTTTTTTATACAGCTCCTAAAATGCAATCAGCTGATTTTCTCTGAAAGGAAGAAATGAAGTGTTTTAATATTTCTAAGTCTCCACAGTATATGAAGTGAATGTGGTTATAAAAGGCAAAGTGGAATTTTCTTTTTTTTGCGGTACTGGGGATTGAACTCAGGGGCATTCTACCTCCGAGCTACAACCCCAGCCCTATTTTTTATTCTTTATTTTGAAACCAGGTCTCACTAAGTTGTGGAGTGCCTCAGTAGGTAGCTGAGGCTGGCCTCGAACCCAGATCCTCCAGTTTCAGCCTCCCGAATGCTGGGATTACAAGCATGCGCCACCATGCCCGGCTTCAAAGTGTAATTTTCTTGTGGCAATGAAGTAATTATCTCTTCACTATGGTGCTGGATACAGTAACCAACACAGGTGATCAAATTGCATAGACCAAAGTCACACACAAATGGCTACAATACCATATTTTCTTTATTCATCCATTAATGGACTCTGGGGAGGGTGTGTGTGTGTGTGTGTGTGTGTGTGTGTGTGTGTGTGTGTGTGTGTGTGTTCTAGTGAGAAAGTTATATGAACATCTCTAGCAAGGGATCAGTTCTTACTGCTTTTCATCATTAGTTCTACAAGGCTTTTTCATATAGTATTATGGTATCAGGTGTGCTACCTAAGGACACCATTCATTGCCAGTTGTTAGTGATTAGTGAGTGAGTCCTGAAGAATGTTAATCAAAAAGAATGAATTTTTAATTGTTTCAGTTGATACATTTTCAGGAGAATTTACATTAGAAGCTTCTTTCTGTTCTTTGCAGGTGGCTGCTAACCTGCCCTCAGTTTTGGTGGTCGAAATAGTGTGTTAACACTACTTTTCATCTAAGGTCCTGGGACAGCCATTCTGTTTCTCTATTTCTTTGACTAGAAGATTTGACCAACAGAATTATGTCTACCCTGATGCATGTCAATTATGCAGACTACTTAAATTAAGATGGTATAGTGGAGTGGATATGTAGGAGAATTCTTATATAGTTAGAATAGGAACCTATAATTTTTCATCTGGTATAAAGATAGAAGTTATACTATGTGTAAATTTGTGTTTTTCCCTAGGTGTGTGTGTGTGTGTGTACGTGTGCATGATGCTGGGGTTTGAACGCAGGAGCATTCTACCTCTGCGCTGTACCTCCAGCAATATTTTACTTTGAAATAGGGTGTCACTAAGTTGTGGAGGGCCTTTCTAAGTTGCTGAGCCTGGCTGTGAACCTGTGGTTCTTCTGTCTCACTCTCCCAAGTACTGAGATTACAGGTGTGTGCCATCATGCCTGGCTTTTTCTCTAGTCTTTATCACTCTGTTTGTCTCATAATTCAAATATATTCAGTTTTTGTCATTATTCTTGATAATATCTCTTTCTGTCCATTCATTTATCTATCCATCCATCTTCCACCAGATGGTATAGTATCAGATTAAATTAGTTTAGATTATAATTCCTTAAAAAGTTGTAGAATTCTTGAGGAAAAAGGCAAAACTAAATGTCATTTGGTAGACTCCGTCATGTTCTCTGATTGGTATGCTTGTGCTCTGGGTTATAGAAATCTAATCACCCTTTTATTTCTTCAACTGGGTTATAACTTTTTAATCAAAATCCTGTTGTGGTAGAAGAACTGCAAGAAAACATTTGGGTAAAGCTAGTAATATGTTGTAACCATTTCAACAGTTTTTCTTCTCTCTGTCTCACCATATTATCTCTAGATTTATTTGCTGCCTGTTTCTCCCTCTTTTACCTCCACAGGAGATCTGGCCTGCAGACAGGCTGACTCCATTCAGTACTCAGAAAAGAAGGAAGATTCTTGTCACTTGAGTTTTACTTTGGGGCTTTTTTGGCCCATATCTGTCTTATTTATTTATTTATTTCTTCCATAACCTTTTCTGTGTGTTTGGATTGGTATACTCTCCACCTGCTAAAGTTCTCAGATCTGAACATGAATGAGAATCAACCTGGGTAGTTTGTTAAACATGCATGAGTTTAATCCTTATTCCTAGGAATTCTGATTCTTCAGGTCTGCAGTTGGCTTCAGAATTTGCATTTTATTTATTTACTTTTTAAAGGCATATTAGTAATTTTGGTGCCCATGGTAAGAATAATACTGTAGTTAGGGTTTCATAGACCCCCATAGGATGTCTCATTGAATCTGTGATGCCGTAGTTTTAAATACTACTATGAAGCAAAAATGTGGTTGTAAATCTCATCCTGAGTTTACACATGTTAATGAGGGAAGCAACCTACCTTTTAAAATCAATAATATATGGTTTCAGGTGTCTAAGAAAACAAAGGACCTTTATTATGTTAAAGGATTATTATGAGGCATAGGATATGAGATTTAAAAATTATAACATTTCTTCAGATCTTTTACCATGCAAAATACTTGTAAAAAAAAAAAAAAAAAAGAGTGTATAGTCGGGTATAGTGACACACGTTTGTAATCCCAGTACTTGGGAGGCTGAGACCTGAGGATCTGAGTTCCGGGCCAGCCTCAGCTACTTAGTGAGGCTCTCCACAACTTAGTGAGACCCTGTTTCAAAATAAAGAATAAAAAATAGGACTGGGGGTATAGCTCAGAGGTAGAATGCTCATGGGTTCAATCCCCAGTACCGAAAAAAAAAAAAAAAAAAAAGTATATAAAGTGGCCTTACTTCACATTTGTTCATAATGAAGATTATAGAGATGACTTTGTTTTAAAGTACAGGTTAGCCAGATGTGGTGATACAAGCCTGTAATCTTGGTAGTTGGGAAGCCGAGACAGGAGGATCACAGGTTTGAGGGCTTTCAGCAAATTAGCGAGGCCTTTAGCAACCTAGTGAGACCCTGTTTCATCATGAAAAAAATTAAAAGGGCTGGAGGTGTAGCTCAGAGGTAGAATGCCCTTGAGTTCAGTCCGCAGTGCCCCCCCCCCCCACACACACAGGTGCAGGCTAGTTGGTCTTGATGTGTGATGCATGCCCACTTGGCCCCATATGACTTTCATCCTACTTGTTTTCAGTCCTGTATGCATCAGTGGCTCAATTGAGAAATCTTATGGGACACTGAAATCTTAGTGTCACATTGACATCAGATGTGGCATGATCATCTGATTCCTTCTTTTTATCACTCTTTCTGTTGCAGAGTCCATGGCTGTCATTAATGCCAGCTCACTGATTATACCAGCCACATGCCAACCTGTACTCAATATTTGTAGGATGTGGTGTTGATAAGGTCAACACCAGATCTGCGTCAAAGTAAACCTAAACTCCACCTGCCAACTCAAAAATGAAAAGCTGTGGTGGCATATTGGGTACAGGAGGAATGTCTATAGGTTAGAACAAATCTTTCCCCACCAATGTATGAGAATTCAGTGAGAAGAATCCCCGCCTACTTTTGTAGCTTCCTCCTGTGGTGGACAGAGTTGCTTAGCTGTGTTAGTTTTAGGGAGAGGGGAGCAGAACTGAGGTCCATTTTGTTTTTAATCCCTTATAATGTTTTTGGATGATGGTGAAGTGCTTATTGATCAACTGGAGTATTTCAGAAAGTGAGTAGCTCACATTCTGAAAAGGAAAAATCACTCTAGGTCTCCCTAGCCTATTCATGTGGACTGCAGGTGACATTCTTGACATTGAGATGACTCATGTTGCAATACTGTTCTCAGAATGTAGTGTGTGTGGTCTGTCAGGCTTGGCTACTTCTCCCGATACGGAGTCTTTGGGGCAGAGTTGATTTAGGTGGGGCACTTCCCTGACTGAGTGGGGCACCTTCCGATAACCTGTTTGTAAATGGACAGGCAGTGGGTATTATAACTATAATTTGTCAGTTTTCATTCTTGGAAAAATGGAGTTTGTCTGTTTTCATTCTTGGAAAAATGGAGTTTTATCTAAGCTGCAGTAGACCAGATAGAAGTTTTCTGAAGTGCTACTCTCCATTCACTATTAGGAGAATCAAATGAGCAGCAGTTTTTTTGTTTTGTTTTGTTGGTGTGTGGGTGTGGGGGGGGGGTAAAGAAAACTATATGATAGTATTTGAATGAGACAGGTTGCTTGATAGTAGCCTATATCTACTATAGAAATAACTTATATTACTATATTAAAGCATCAAAGGAAACATTTTAAACTAAGTATTTGGAATCTAAAAGTGGGTCAAACATTAGGTGCATAGTTACTCCCTTCTTTAAGCCCATCACAAAATGATTTTCCATATAAACATCTAACATGAAAGAAATAGTATCAGCATCTCCCCACCAACATAATTAATGAAATGGAATTTAGTACGATTTATCCATTTTTAATCTCTTGGGATTGGTTTGGAAATATTACAGAATCTAGACTTATTCCTGCCTTTGCTATTGGTGAACAGCATCATCTACAAGAAGGGAAAGCATTTCTCCCTCTTTTAAAGCTGTTCCTTGCCGTTGTTTCTCAGAGTATCCACCTCTTCTATGGAGAACACTGAGTTATGAAAATGTTTGATAGAGCTTAAACTTGACGATTATTTGGTCAGTCCTACTTCTGAAATAATACTTCTAAGGGGACCAATAGAGGCCACATGGGAGCTGTAAATAGTACAAATAGCCCAGTAAAAAGTACTAGACTCTTAGGGTGTGGTCAGGGAAGTTTTTCATTCTATTTTAAATTTTAAAAATAACTTTAATTCTGTTTTCTCAGGATTTGGGGAATTATGACCTGTAGACTTATAGAGCCCATAAGCCAAGACTGGTTTTCACTTTTTGAAGTTGATTGAGAAATCAAAAGAAGAATAATTTTGTGACACGTGAAAATTTTACAGGATTCAAATTTTGGCGTCCATAAATAAAGCTTTATTAGAACCTAACTGGACCATTCATTTTCATATTGTTTATGCCTGCTTTCCAGCTATAGCTGTGGAGTATAGCAGTTGTGATAGAGACTGTAGTGGTCCTCCAAGCCTAAAAATATCACCATCTGGCCTCCTTGCAGAAAAACTTTACTAATTCTTGCACTGTTTTGCTTACATAAATGCAGTTATTGCAAATAGTGCCTTTAATGTGATGCTTTTGTTTGTAAATGTAACAGAGTAACTAGTGACTCTTATAGCATCCTTTTGATTTCAGTATTGTCTCACTTTCCTCTTCAACTTCATATGTTCTAGGGATAAAAGTTTAATTTTTTACCTTCTGATCTCAAGGAGGTCTGTATTAATCTGGGTTCTACAGAGAAGCAGCCAATAGATAATATATAGATACATGTTCCTTATAACAAACTAATATACCTGTATGTAGTTTTTATGTGTAATAATTTATTCATTATAAGAAATTGCTAAGGGTTATAGAGACTGAGGAGTCTTTGAAGTTGGCAAGCTAGTAACCAGAAGAGCCAATGGTCTGGTTCCTCTCCATGTATAGAGGCATTCTCCCAGCCAACAGACAGGCAGAGAGCAAATTCCCTGTTAGAAAAGAACAAACTGCTTTTCTCTTTACTCCCATACCACAATGAGCCCGGAAGACTGAGGGGGGTAGGGAGGTGGAATGCAGAAGGAAATACAAGTGATGTGTGCGTGTATGTTTGTATCACTTTGAACCTCCCCATGATGTATAATTACAATACACCAATAAACATATAAAATTTTTCCCCTCCCCACTAGAAAGCAAGCGACCAATTCTGCAGCAGACACCAGCTGGGTTCCTCTAATCCAAATCAGTTCTGACACTATCTATCTGGAGATAGTCTCAGATCCCACAGGCTGAGGGCTCAGTCCCCAATCACAAGCCCCAGGTTGTTTTACTTGTGCTTCTAATGAACTGTCTTAAACCAGAGTCCCCACAACCCCTTCCTCAGGTTCAGTTTGTTTGAGATGTTCAAAGGACTCATGGAAACCTTTGTTTATTGCTTTACCATAAAGGATACTGCAAAGGGTACAGAGGTAGGGCAAGGTATGTGGGAAGGAGTACAGAGCTTCCATGGCCTTTCTGGTTGCACCGCCCTCCAGGATGCTCTGTGTTCAGCCATCTAGAGCCTCTCTAGACCTTGTCCTTTGGTTTTTTTGTGGAGACTTCCTTGCATAGTCAGGACTGAAGCAGGGACAGTCATGCTAGAATGTGATTGGACAAAAAGGCAATGATATAACGCTAGTAGAGTGGACAGGGAACTTCGCAATCTTCTCAGCCTGTCTGCAACGCTCCTCCCTCCAGGATAAGGGGCAGAACCCCTCTGGAATGAGGAGGGTCTTAGGACTTTTAGAAAAGAGTTGGTTAAAGGATTTCTTTTTGGCCAACTCCAAGACAGAAAAGTCGGGAGAGATTAGGGTTTCTGTGACTTGCCTTGTGGAAGAGAATTTCTAGTTTATGTGGTCTACTATGGGAAAGGAATCAGGAATTGAGTCAGAAATTGTGGATTAAATTATAATGCCACACACCTTTATTTAGCCTTCATTCTTCTATTCAGGTCTTCAATGGATTGGATGAAGCCCATCCAATTGAAGAGGTCAAGCTCCTTTACCTAGTCTGATTTAAATGCCTATGTCTTCTAGAAGCACCTTTATAGAATATATAGAATACTATTTAAATGTATAGGCAGCCTGTGACCCAGTCAAATTGACACAAAATCAACCATCACTGGGCCTAAATATACTTTACATTTGTCTATCTGCCCTTTGGCCCATTTAGTCGACATGAATATTAGAACTATCTGAATTTAGTTGACTTAGTTAAAATGGTCATTTGGCCACCATCAAGTTACAGCTGATTGAATTGAATGATAGTTTCTCTATATTTGTTGAGTATAAATTGTGCTAGTATTTTTTTTAAATTGTTTTTCTTTGGTACTGGGGATCAAACCCAGGGGGCATTCTACCTCTAACCTACACCCCCAGCCCTTTTTTATTTTCTATTTTGAAACAGGGTCACTCTGAGTTGCTGAGGGTCTTGCTCAGTTGCTGAGGTTGGCCTAGAATCTGCAATCCTGTTACAGCCTTCCAAATACTGGGATTACAGCCTTGTGTTCCCTGCACTGGCATCTTCTGGTTTAATTAAGTGATTATTGTTTGTTAGTATTAACTATATCAGTGAATGTATTAGTACACTTCATTTTCTTAAATTGTTTCTGTCTTGAGTTAGGAGGGCTGTAACACACAAGCTTAGTCATTTTGACAAACGGTGAAATCTCTAGAGTGACTAGTTTGCATCAGAGATCAGCAATTCCCAGAGCAATTTGCAAAAGCCAAATTGATTGGCAGAGCATTTGGTCAACAGACTTCTTTGAGTGTGTCACTGAGCAGCTGGGGTGAAAAGGAAGTGGATTTGCTTGTGATCATCTTCCTCACCCTTGTAGGACTTTAGACAAATCCCTTGACCTCATCTATAATGCCACCCTAATACCCGCTGCAGCAAGGGGTGCGGGTTGAAACTTATGTAAAATAACAATGTGTGGGAGTGGCAGCACTGTATGTGTACTTTACCTAGCTTTTATTGACTGGCAAGCCGTCCCTCTCCTGGTAATTGTTTTGCTAATAATAGAATGATGTTCTTGTAATTCATCCGATTTAAAATCCCCTTCTCAAGGAAAGACTGGAAATGTCACTTGACTTGTGCTTTTATTTCTGTTGTTCTTTAAGTTAATGAACTCTAAGGTAGTACCTCATTTTAGACATGGTGACCTTACCTGAACTTGAATAACAAAACTTCACTCAATTGGACAACAGTTGGCTCAAGGAAATGTTTAAATCATAAAGCACACAGAGTAATCCAGTGAGTCACTCTGAGGCCTTGGTTTAGGCTCTCTTCTGCAGTCCATGTCCCTACTTAGTATTCATGCAGTTACATGTGTCACAGCACAGGGTGCCATGGTGGTCTTCCTTGCTTTGACTTTCAGATGATCCGATTTGTTTATCTGAAACTTATTTTGTCATACATTTTTGGTTTTTGGAGCAAATGTATTTCGTGAGTATAATCAAGTTTTTAAAACATTTTTTCTTTTTAAATTGGCTAGAGAATACTTTCCAACCACTGACATATTCTGGTTTTGCTAGTGGGTTCTAATTTCTATATCACCACCTTTCGCAGAATATGTAAGGAAAGTTATAAACCCTTTCATTAGTCGCCTCTAGAGTTCTGGGTTTCTAGCAGAGGAATTTTTATTCCTTTACTGTTTGTCGTGTTAATGTTCTGTGGACCTGTTCTATCCCCACTTGATTGTGGATGTTTCATCCTGAGAGTTTCAGTAAGTTTTTGCTTTTTTTCCTCCTAAGATTATTACATGTAAAAATTTTCTTTGTTTTTAAACATTCTCATAAGAATATTCCCTGATTTGGAATTAGCACATCATAAACATGTTCTATGATTTTCTCTTAAATATATTCAATACTCCTTCTTTTTGTTGATTTGTACTTTTGCATCATTAAAAATGCAAGAACATTAATTAAGCAAATTAATTAAAGATGTGTTATGGCTGAGACTTAATTTGATGAGATTTTACTAACTGTTAATTGTCTAAGATAATGCAAAGCAATTGTATTCAGCTAGAAAGTTGTCGTTACTTACAGTGTGCTCTTAGTAGTGGTAAGTTTAGAAGCAAGCATGTTGGGAGGTACAAACAGGTGGCAGATATACGAGGCCCTGACCATAATTTTACAGATGCAGCCTCAGCAGGTAATGGAAACTAAAATAGAACAGCAGGTATCCTGCTCCCAGCTTATTACATTTTTAAAGAAATTTTCCTAGGCCACACTCAGATAAGAGTGAAGTTATTTTGGAAGACGAAAGGCCTGTGTATGTTGTGAAAGCAGAGTTCAGTTTTTCTGAAGGCCAAAAGAGGATTTATAACCTTTTGGGATTTTCATTCGGAAAGTAAAGGGTTTTTTTTTTTTTTTTTTTTTCTGTTTTTATGTGATGGTTTGTGGCTACATCAGCATCTCTTGTTTCTTTTTTGTGTTCTGCTAGCCTGTGGCTAAGGAGTTTAAATAAATATGTAACTGTTGACTTTTCCTATTATGTGAAAGGTGTTCTGATTACTAACAAAGTAAAAGAAATCAATAATGAACAACTCAGTCAATTGTTGATTTTTTTTCTTGGGTTGAGGGGTAGATTGTCCAGTAGAAAAGGAACCAGTGCAAGAACCTTGCACCTTTGGTGCTATCCACTCCCCCCACCCCCAGCCCCCTGCTTTTCCCAGGGAATAAGAAAACTAGATGTCTCACTTCTTTTCGGTGCCTTTTAGGGATCTATCATTAATTTCATTTGAAGCTTTCTATGCTTGAATAAGTCAGATGTGGACATTGAAACATAAATATGTATCAAAATATAATCTAAAGAAATAATATATATCTGATTAATGTGATTTAGCAATCAAAACTTCCCTTTGAATTCCATTCCTTTACAATAGATTGAGTTGACTGGAAGCTGTCCAGCTAAATTTGGACATGGCTTTCTCATTAAATTAATTTACTTTCTCATTAAAAAAATTTTTTTTTCTTATCTTAGCCATGTGTGGTGGCATATACCTGTAATCCCAGTACTTGGGAACCTGAGACAGGAAGATCGCAGGTTCAAGGATAGCCTCAGCAAGCAGCAAGATTCTCAGCAACCTTGTGAAACCCTGTTATAATGAACAAACAAATAAATAAATACATTAATGGGCTGAAAAGTATACCTTGGAGGTTGAATGCCCTTGGGTTCAATCCCTCATACACCCTACCCCAAATAAATAAAAATAAATTCACCAATATTATTTCCTGGAAGGGAAATACATACACATACAGATTTTTCACAGCATCTGTTTCTTGTGTATGATAATTTATATCAAAAAATAGTGTCTTCATTTGATATAAAATATTCTGTCAATAATGATAATTACTGGAATACTTAAAATTGCAGTTTTATACCTCTGAATACACTATTTTGCACATGTAAATTGAAAACCATGAAGAGAACCCTGGTATTAAAATAAACCTTTGCTATGAATATGTATTGTAAATGACATCTGAGTTATGTCATATAAAAAGTAAAGTGGCAGCTGCGTGTGGTGGTGTGCTCCTGTAATGCCAACTACTCAGGAAGCTGAGGCAGTGGGAGAATCACATTTTATCAGGACCCTTTCTCAAAGATGGGTCTGGGGATGTAGACCACTAGAAGAGCACATGTCTAGTATGTGCCAGGCCCTGGAGTCTATTCCAATACAGAGGAGGAAAAAAAAAAAGTGGCACAATGTACCCAGCACAAACTGGCCAATCTAAACTCTTTCCCCATTTCTGCAAATAATTTGTTCATGATTAGATTAGTAGCTTAGCCCCTGGACCTTACCTGCAAACTAAAGGTTTAGGACTAAACATCAGAAGTTCCTTATAGATGCATAATCACTGAGAATAATAAGGCATTATCTTCTAGTCATAAGCTTAATGGCAGGTTTTCTCATTTGTTCATTCCATGGGAGAGCTGGCACATGGCACACGGCAGTGTGTGATGTGGACTCTCCTCTGGCGGTTTTGTGGTTCAGTGGAAGGAGACAGTCCCAGTGATAGAGACTTTTTTTTTTTTTTTTTTTGTGGTACTGAGGATTGAACTCAGGGGTGTTCTACCTCCGAGCTATACCCCCAGCCCTATTTTTTATTCTTTAACTTGAAACAGGGTCTCACTAAGTTGTGGAGTGCCTCACTAGTTAGCTGAGGCTGGCCTTGAACCCAGATCCTCCAGTTTCAGCCTCCCAAATGCTGGGATTACAAGCATGCACCACCGCACCCGGCTGATAAGAGACTTTTTTCATTAAATGTCAATATTGGTAGTATATTTTGAAATGTCATAACATTCACTTAATTAATTTAATGCATACACCAAAAATCAAGCTCAATCTAAGGTGACATATTGGTTCTAGAGTTAATGGTGTTTGCCTTTTTTTTTTTTTTTCCTTCATTTTAGGAGCTTGTTTAATGAAAAGTGCCATAGACTGAAAAACCAAACATGAGGGTAGCAGGTAAGATATTCAATCCAGTGGAAATAATTTTGCCTTTTCTGAAACCTGTTTGTTTAGCAATGACTATAGATGGGAGTAAATAATGTTTCTTTATATTCAGTGTAAAATTAAAATAAACTAAGCTTTTTATTTTAGTCAATCAACAAATCGTGAATTGGAGATTTAGTAAGCGTTATGTTAAGTTTTTATGGACAAACCTTTCATGGGAATTTTGCTTGTATATTTTTAGTTTCACTTTTAATGTTTTTATACATTAAGCTTGTTTCCTAATATTGTCTGTAATGTCCATTTGAAAAATGATTTTAGTCAGATGTGGTGGCGCGCTCCTGTAATCCTAATACTGGGGAGGCTGAGATAGGAGGATCGCAGGTTCGAAGCCAGCCTCTGCAACCTAGTAAGGCTTTCAGCAAAAAGAAAAAGACAGACAGAAAGAAAGAAAAATGATTTTGCTGACAAAGGATGGCTGATTTTTGTTTTTGCCAAGTTCTACCCTGTTGAGAAAAATGAATTCTATACTTTCAAAGTTTAAATCTTGCCTATGTAAAATTAAAACTAACGTATGTGAATTGAATAGAATATATGCTTTTAGTCAGTATTTGTTCAAGTTCAGTTAGCATAAGGTTATGTGTATGAACAATCTCTTCTTAAAGCAGCATATTAAAGAAATTGAAAAATATGATTAGATTTTCATAGTATTAAGGTATCTTTAAATATAAAAAGACAAACCCATAAATACCTGGGTGACCTCTACTACCTGTAAAGTGAGAATGTTTTCTCCCTACTCTTCCTTCAGCCAAATCCCTGGAAGAAATACACATTTTACAAAGGAATTTCAAATGTGCATCCAATCCAAAAAAATCTTGTTATTTCTCAGAATGAAGATAATTGGTCTTTCTCTTAATTATCATCTTCTCACCAGTAAACCAAATATTTCCTGCAGAAGCATCTCTTAAAAGTGCCTAAAGTCAAGGCCGGTGAACAAACCATTCTTCACAGTTTGGTCATAATTGTATAGAATCAGGCACAGTTGATTAAACAACATGATTATTAAACAAAGATAACTGGAGGTTGTTACAAATGCTTTTGTAGAAATTTAAAGACCTGGATCTCTTTTCCATGAAATTACAAAGCATCCTTTTTTTTAAGTAGTTACACAATTGTTGGAGAAAATATTCCCAGAAACCAAAGACGTGTTTGTGGTTTCAAAAAACATGTTGCAGTCTTTTTTTTTTTTTTTTTTTTTTTAATGATCTTTGAGTATAGCTAGACTATTATTATCATGTTTCCACATGATTATAAAGTCCAATACTTAAACCTGCTGACTTGAAACAAAACAAATTTTTCTTTCGTACATAATTCTAAATTCATAGTCGTTGAAATAAACTTTGTCATCTATTCCATTTCTCTTGATTCTGACAATACTCAAATTAATTGATGGCTAATTACTCACTGAGTGCTTATTTTATATTTGGCACTGTTCCTAGTATAGGTCCTAAGGGAACTGCCTTTAGTGAATAAATAAGGAAGATTAGCTATTAGCTTATTACTTTTAGCTGGTCATTCTCTTCTGATTTAAAAAATTATCTGGTTTCTTTGAAATATCCATATGACCATTATTCCTGCATCTGAAGTTAATTCTTTTTGGTTGGTGAAAAAAATAGGAGCACACTTACTGTAATGTAGTCTACGGCTGGAAGCAAGAGAGAATCTCCTGCAAAGTCAGAGCAGTGGGAACCGGTGTGGTGTGTGATAAGGTTAGGCCCCTCCATGTCCAGAATTGGCTTCTGGTTCAGGATGCCGGCCCCCTATAGAGGAGACCTTCTGTAACAGAAGTTCCAGAACTCTACCCTTAAAGAGACTCTGCTAGTTTCTCTACTTTTAACTTTTCTCTCCCTTAGGACTATTGTTTCTTACTAGATCTTTGGATGGTCTAGTATGAGCAAATAGTTCTTAGTTTAAGACTCAGTGCTTCCAGTTGTTATATGTCCTTAGGCAAGTGATTTAAAATTTTGGCTTCATTTTCCTTATTGGTAAAATGAAAATAATATCTTGAAAAACTATACAAGTGGGACAATGCATATATATATCCTTTATCTCTATAGTAGGCACCAGTAAGTGGTAGTATATGTATTTTATATAGTATTTGTAAAGTATTTATATATTTATGTAGTTTTTTTAGTGTAGGCTCAGGTTTAGCTTTGTATAAATTAGTCTATAACTTTCATGTTATAAATTTGATATTTTAATCATAATATTTCAGTCTTTTTAACAATGGAAGTTCCAGATATCTGCCTTATGGGACAGGCAGAGGAGGTTTATGATTACATGTCTCCAGGTGATTTTAAAGTTCATTGTTTAAAAAAAATAAAGTCCATTATTTATGTATGGCGATTTGAAATAAAACAAGTTTTTCTTTTTGGACATAAATCTAAATTCATTCTAGTTGAAATTAACTTTGTTATCTAGTCCATTTCTCTGATTCTGAAAAATAAGGTACATGTCAATGAATGCTAGAAAATACAGTGGTAAGACTGTCATGTGAAATGTAATCTTCTAGCTGTTGATGTTAAATTATCAAGAAAGAACATGTTACCCATTATCATTCATCTATTTAACAGGCAGTTGTTGACAGTACCAGTATGTATGAAAGACTCAGCATCCTGGTAGAGAAAAGAGTTCAAAGCCTAGTGGAATTTCTTTCTCTCTCATACGCTAAAAATATAGGTAGCTTGTAGTTGCCCTTAAAAACAGGAAGCAGTTTTTGGAGGTAGGAAATGGAGGAAAGGCAGGGATTGATTAGTAGTTTGGCTTCCTTGTTACAAATTCATTGTCATAATAATGGAATAGTATTTTTTTAACTTTGTTTTTAGAACAATTTTAGGCTTACAGCAAAATTGAAAGGAAGATACAGAAATTTTCCATTTGCGCCCTAGAAATTGCAGTAAGTAGGTGCTTAGAAGCTACTGTTTCTCAGCATTATCAGAGTTTCTAGCATCATCAGCTCATTCCTTCCTCTCCCCTCGCAGGATAAGTCTACTCTTTTTAGATTTATGAGATTAGAGTGAATGACTTAAAAAAAAGTTCTTATTCAAGTTGGTAGGTTTTTATTTATTTATTTATTTTGGTTGTTTGTTTTTTCAGAAGAATGTGGTAATTTAGTTTTAGAGTGCCGTACTGTACAAGCCACTAGGATTTGTTAGGATCCCTGGATTCTGGTTTTGGCACTACCACTAATTTATCTGTAATGTTGAGTGATTACCTCACCTCTGGGATTTTCTTTCTTTAAGGATCATGAGGTGACTACTGATCCTATCGACCTCTTTTGTGTCATTGTTAATTAAACCATTAGGAGAGGAGAGCCAGTGGGTATTGTATAGACACACATTGACATTGTCCCTGAATAAGCTAATGGCATGCCTCTGAAATCCAAAAGTAGAGAGGAAGATACTTCTTTGCTGTCATTTTCTACTTCCTTCCTTTTTTTGTTTTGCACTTTATCCTTTTCTTTCCTAGATTTGGCTAGCAATGCACGAAAAGTACAAAGACTGCCTCATATTAAGTAGTAATGGCATTGATGACTATTTGTAAGATACTCAGGCACGATTAAAGATACAAAGGTATATAAGATGAAGAGCTTACCATATAACCATGCTATGTGACATCTGTGACAGATGTCGGGTTATTCTCCCAGGAGTGCAGAAAGCCTGTCTTAAACTATGCATTAAGCATGAGTTTGGAAGACCTCATTGTTTGCCATGTCATGGGGGTTTAGGTAACTCCAGGAGATCTTTTGGTTGGTGATAGGATGTTAAACCTGTTATATTACACTTGAGAACTCCTTGCATAGTGGATATCCTGGCCTTGGTATCTCTAGAAGGTCCAGTGTTTCTGTGATATTCCTGTACAGCATATTTAGAAAGGATCAGGAATGTAGCAGCCAACAAACTTGATGGTGTGTTCCATTAGCTGTGTAACACTTTTAGTGTAGTGAGCCCACACTGATAACAGGGATTTTTTTTTTTTTTTTCATTTAAAACTAGGCAGGTGGTTCAAATAATCTTGTTTCAGGGGGATTGCTTTTTCGATACACTGATTTATCTGTAGCCTTGGGAGAGAACCTCACCACTTCTGGGCCTTGTTTTAGTGAGATGATTGCTGATCCAATCTGCCTCTTTTATATCATCATAAGTTAAGCCATTAGTAGGAGAAGAGATTGGAGATTGTATAGACACAGTATTGTCCTTGAATAAGCTAATAACATGTCTCTGAAATATGAAAGTTAAGAGGCACATCTTTTTTTTTTAACTATTAGTTTTCTTTTCCTGCCTTGCCTGAGAATTCTTTAACCAGGAAGATCCTTTATCTTGATGGATAGTTTGTACAGTTTTTATTGTAACTTAAGTAAAATTTAAGATCCAGTAATTAAAAAGTAGAAATTTATTAGTCTTAAATTATTTTTTTTAGAAACTTACATTTTCCATGGAAATGCATAACAAAAGTTCTGTTCATCAACTCATCTGATCATTTCTGACTTTTATCCAGGTGCTGCAAAGTTGGTGGTAGCTGTGGCAGTGTTTTTACTGACATTTTATGTTATCTCTCAAGTATTTGAAATAAAAATGGATACAAGTCTAGGAAATCTATTTGGTAAGTTTTATTTTTTTCCTTTAAGCCTAATTTTGGATGCAGGTGTCTAAAGTTTTATCAGTTTTCAACATTAAGTCATTGCTGTTCAGTCTGTTTGGGAAAGGAATTATTACATCATTTAATATGATTCATTAGCATATTCTAAAATGTATAATAAGAGGTCTTAGAATTAATTCAGTATGAAGAAGTCCTCTGTTCAACATTTTGAACGTATTTAATGAGTCTGTTTTATACATGCTTAGAGGCATTCATCCTGACTTCTGAGTGCACATTTTAGAAGAAACACCCCTAAGCTTAAATCATTTCTCTATTTGCATTGGCTGCTAGAAAACTTGAACCCAAATCTAGCACTCAGTTACCAAGAGATTAGGAGTTACAATAATGCATTTTCATTTCAATCGTTGATATTTGTCTTACTTTCTTACCCTTATTTTCCTTCTGTGATATTTTTCTTTTTACCTATCATTAAATGTTTCTATATTATAAATGTAACCAGCATAAAGTACCTTATTTCAGTTTTTAACAAAACCCTCTAGTTAATAAGTTAACATTTGAAATATTTTTATAGGAGCCAGTTATATTTAATACTACTGCAGGTATTTGTATATCTTATTCAGTCTCCTAGTGAATTAAGTACCAAGTACACATTTATATTCTATAAGTATCATTATGAGAATAAGGAATAAAACTTAATATTTGCATTATTAATGTGGGAAATAATTATTTATATTTGACTAAGGCCCTATATAAAATTCTGAGTCTTTTTAGAGACCATAGGCCTTCAATTTTTTAGAGAAGCTATTTATATTCTTCATAGATCTTTGTACTTACATTGAGTAAGTTTTGGCTGTAATGTTAAGATATTAAAACAATTACTCATGGAAACAGTGAAATCTAGAATCATTGTAACCTAAAATGCAGAATCAAATGAGAGATCTCTGGATTAGTTTTGCTTTTCATAAATTAATGTTTGGAAAGGACCCCAAGACCAACTTTACTCCCTCTTCTATTTATCTAGTCAGAAGATTCCTTTAAACCTGCGTTTCTCAATTTTCATGTCAAAAGAATCTCCAGGGAATCTTGCAGATTTTGAGCAATACCTGAGATGTGGGCTGAGATTCTGTGTTTCTAATAAGCTGCCAGGTGATGCCCAGATTCCTACTCATGGACCATTACTGAATATCAGGGCTATAGACAGTTCTGACATGTGGTCCTCAAGATCTCTAAAAACATTTTCTTACCATGAGTACTTAAAAGTGCTTCTTTGTATTGCACTGGATTCTGCCTTTTGTACTCCCCAGCCATTCCAGTACCCTGTCTTTCTTCTGTCTGCTGGAGTGCTCTTCTGTATCTTCAGTCTCTCAGATAGTTAGATTATCCTCATCAGACTTCCTTCCTACAAGTTTTCATCTTTTCAAGTAATGGAATCCTCCCTTTCAGTCATTCCTCTTGATACACTGATCATTTTCTTCCTAATGTTTTTCATCTCTCAGCACCTATGTTAAAGTAGCCAGGATCCTGCTTAAAGTGACTGTTGCAAAGCATAGTGAGACTTGATTTTACTTGTGGTGGCCTTTGAGAGCGCACCTGGTTTCAGTTGAATGATGGGACAGAAACCGCATTGAAGGCATTAAGGACTTATTCAATGTTCCTCTTGAAGCAAAACGTATAGCTAATTCTTTTAAGAATTATTGAGGGTAAGGAAAGATGATTATGAGGTGGGAGCTTAATGCAGAAGCAAATTGCACATGTTTTTCTGTTTTAAAGATTTTCACTTATCAGTAGGCCTTGAGCAAAAATTGGGTGAATGACAAATCAATGAAAAAAGATTGAACAGACAAGAAAAGGATATCTGGAGGGTGATTTCCCCCCAGAAATCTGCTTGTGACTGTCCCAATCCCTTATCCCCATGTCTTTCCTGGTTGATATATTCATCTGTGGTCTGGATTGTTTTTATAAATAACATGGTAACCCCCCTTTGTCTCTTTCTCACCTTTGTTATCTGCCTGTCACATTACGGCCAGAATCACTCTCTGAAAACTCAAACTTTAGTACTTCCAAAGTTCTTGCTTTGGATGACACTCAAAGCCCCAGTCTGCCCTTCTGACCTGTTCTCCACCCCTCCCCACCTCATGGTGTCACACTTGCAGTGACACAAAGCTGGTTCTGTCCTTGTATACCTCAGCCTTTGCTCATGCTGGTTCTGAATTCTGCATATCTTTCTCTTTTCTCCATCTTCCGTTAATCCCTCTCACTTTCTAAAACTGCATCAATGCCTCTTTGGACACTTCGTGTTTGGGTTTCCTTCTTTACTTATTAGAATGTATTGTTCCTTTCCCTGAACTATTTGTTCTAATTGCATAGTATCTCCATCCTTTTGACACTGATATTATTGTTCCTTACATTATAGATTTTTTTTCTTGTTCATGTGTCTTTCTCACCAGAGGATGGCTGTTGAGGCTATAATGACTTGGTGCTGTGCTCTGCACTTAGCGCTGGAGCCCTGTGAATAGTAAATGCTGATTGAGTAAAATAAATGTAGATAATAGAAGATTTGGATTTTTTTTATGTGGGAAGAAGGAGTATTTTTAAAGTGGGATTCATGTAAAGCTACTGTAATAGTTAGGAAATCACTGATGGTCAGTTACAAACAAAGACTAAGTACTTTAACTAGAATAGTTCTGATTTTCATTTTGATTTTTCTTAGTGTTAACCTGCATAGTTTTGTTTCATATATTTTAGCTGTGTGATTTAGGCACTCTTAGGGCAGATGTTTATTTTGTGTCATAACCTTATTGGATTCTAGTCTATTGAGTTGGTGAAAATTTTATCTGTGGGTTTTATTTTTAATTCTCATTTCAGGCTATTTTAGCAAAGATAGATATATTTCATCTTTGTGATATATTTAGCATATAACTTAGTTTACCAAAGATTAACAAATTCAGCCCAGCATTGGACTTGTTTCTGTAATCTATGTCTTTGGCTCCCAGAGATTAAAGTCAGTTCTTTCAGTGGTGAGCTATCAACTTGGAGTTATAACTTACTTGAAAACTTCTATGAGTCATTTTGATCAGCTTCATTATAAAATATTATTTTAGAAAAATAAAACATTTCTAGAAAGAGTGAAGGTTTTGCACCTAATTAATAGATGAAATTATTAAAGTAGATTATGATTTTTTTTTAACAATTTTTTTTTTAGGCTTGGTCTGAGTTTAGTGGTAGAATACCTACTTAGCACATGTGAGGCTTTGGTTTAATTCCCAGCAAAACAAAACAAAACACCCCAATTTTTAACAACTATTTTTCTTTTGAGAGAAGTATAAATTCATATACATTTGTTAATAATAATGTTCAGAGATCCTACATACTCTTTTCTCTAATTGGTAACATCTTAGAAACTAGAATACAGTGATGTAACCAGCTTATGGACATCTATACAGTTACCAGTCTTATTCAGGATCAGGATTTAATGTAGTGTTAGTCTTTAGCTGGACACTTAGCTACTAAATATATAGTACACTGATTCAAATAATTTTTGCAAACATTATTGCAGTAAATACTTAGTGTCTATGGAGTTGGTTTACTTTTATCCTTTCAGATTTAAACCACTGGGCAGTAGTATATACATTAATTACTTGAGATATTGTTTCAAACTAAAGTACAAAATTATTTTGATTCTATAGTCTGATTTGTTGGAAGACATTCATTGATACTACTGTCAGAAAAGTTTGTTACGTTCCTTGAAGTAAAGCTTATATGTTTAAAAAAAAAAAAAAAAGATTAAAGCTACAGGGTAGTTTGAGGAATGAGAGTTACAGAAGGGGAAGGAAGGATTTTTATGTTTGTATATTGTACCTGAACCCTACGCTGGAACAGTCCCCTTTTTTTATGAAAAGTAATTAACCTGTTTGACTCCTAGTGCTAACTTTCTTAGAATTGCAGGCCTAGTATAGGTCTTTTATTTGTGATGAGCATTGGATTAAAATGAGCTTTCATCTAGAAAAAAAGTCACAAGAATTTCTTCACCATTAAGCATCTTGTCCCTTTACAAAAATTAAATAGAGGTCAGGTTTTCTTAAAGGTCTGAATTATTAACAAACTGATTTTCCCCAAATTGTAAAGTTTTTTTTTGTTTTTTTAATGGAATAGCAGTTATTGTTTTTATATCTCAAAATTTACAGGCAAAGAAATTTGACCATTTTGAGGACCCATCCTTGGCTTTCCTCCTGCCTCCATCCTCAGTCACTCCAGTTCCTGAGGTTCCACTGCTTCTGATTGTTACTTGGTTACTGATATCCCAAGATTGTCTCCTCAGCCCTCATCTCTCTTCAAACTCACTCCCTGGATGGCCTCATCAATTTGCCAGTTTTCTGTTTTATATCTTAATCCAGTCCCCAATTACAGCTGACCTCTATACTACTCCACTTGGATCCTCTCCATATATCTTAAAATTAACAGTTCCAACACAGAACTCATTCATCTTAACACCTTTGTTTTGTTTTGTGATGCTGGGTATTGAACCTAGGGCCTCATGCGTTCTAGGCAAGCACTCTACCACTGAGCTAACACCTTTCTTTGTTTTGTGGTGCTGGAGATTGAACCAAGGGCCTCAAGTGCCCTAGGCAAGCACTCTACCACTGAGCTACATCCCCAGCTCTAGACTGTAAGCAACTTGAGTGCAGAGAAGGTATTTTTTGTTCACATACTCATGTGAATAAACACATGAATGCTTCTAAAGCCATGTCCTTGATTCCTCCCTTTGTATCCCTCCTGCATCTGGTCCATTCTCATGTCTAAATTCAGAATGACCTAAACTAGTACAGAAATAAAAACTAAGTGACTATTTATAGTCAGACAGCTAGCTAACATCACACTCCTTGGTTGCTCTGAATCTGTTTTATCAAACCCACAGTCACTACCTTTGCTTGGGCAACTACCCTTTTTACCTGGAAGACTTCAACAGCATCTTTGTCAACTCTCTGTTTCTGTTCTTTGCAGTCAGAAGGGTTGTATTAAAGACTTCCTATCCTGGCCTCCTGCACCTGGCAGGACTTGTAGTTTTAATATATGTGATCACAAGACCTCAGACATTCCCAGTTTTAGAGGTGATACAATATGAGTTTGGGCATTCAGTGAAAAATAGCTTTCAAAACTAGTTCAGCCAACTACTAAATTATGACCTTAACAAATCAAATCAGTAAGCCTCTCTTCCCTCAGTTTCTTTATCTCTGAAACATAAATGATGAAAAGATCAATAAAACAGATGAAGGTACTTGACAGAGTTCCTGGCATCTCTGAGCAAGCCAAGTGATTGCAACCCTGTTCTGACCCCACCTTCTTCTATGCCTTGTTACAGCAGGTTGCATAGACCAGATTCCTGATTTAGCAATGTTCCTCTCTCAAAATCTTCACCTGAGCTGAGGTTACACGTGTGCTCAGGATGAAGTGAAGTTGAGAATGCTGGTCCTTGTGCTGCTCATCATGCCCTGGGTCTAGTTTTCTCATTTGTAGAAGTTAAAGCATTGGTGTAGATCTCTTAATTACTTTTCCTTTCTACGATGTAATCAAGGAAAAATGACATAAAGAAAATTGAAAGAATAAATTCCAGGAATCTCAGCACCAAAATTAAACAACTTTTCATTTTTTGTTTCCTTCAAGTCTCTATCCTTGTCACATGGATATTTTTAGTATTTGAAGTTATGTAGTTAAAATTTGTTTTCTGCTTTATTCCACGCATTAACTAATCGCAAGTTATTGCATTATCTAAATGACTTTAATGGTAATCAACTGAGTGTTCTTTGCATTAATGAGGCTTCAAATACTTGGTCATTTTCCTCCATTTAAACATTTAAGATACTGTCTTTCAACTTTGACTTTCTGTTCCCCAGTTTGAATATTGGACTTACAGGAAATTCACAATTATCTAAAATAGTACAGAAGTAAAAACTAAGTGACTATTTATAGTCAGACAGCTGGCTAACATTTATCACACTGCATATTTACTAGCAAAATCAGGAAGTGGCTGTCCACAATACTTTTCTGATCAGAGGTATAATTTCCTGGGCTGGGATCAAATGCGAGTGCTTTCAGAAAGCTCTACATGTAATTGTGATGGATGGCTAGGTTGAAATCTACTGTGTTGAAGTCGAGGTTTAATTTTCCGGCTTCCTTGAACTGATGCGATATGAAACTATGAGTAGTGACCTTATTTACTTATTTATTCTACCAAGTGCATTTCTATTTTAGAGAAAATAAAGCTCCCACTACTCACCATGTGCTTCCTTTCCATTTCCCAGTCTTCTAACCTAACCACCAAAATAGGTTTTATGTGTTCTCTGGGAATTTTTATACATACGTACTCAATACCATACAGCAGCAACAGCTTTTAAACATCATCATATTTGTCACGTATTTATTTATAGACATTTAAAGGTAAGTTTGTACAGTAACTTTCTGATTCTGATTTAAAATTGTAATATATACATATATGTGTGTGAATATATATATATATGTATACACACACAGACACATTTTTTTAATGAGCTTCTATTGGTGCATTATAGTCTTACCTCATAATGTAAATCATGTTGACAATGACATACATGCACACAGCACTTGGTGCCCCCTGCCTCCCTATCTCCCCTCTTCCCAATACAGAGTACTGAGATTAGCATTGGTATTTTCACATATGTACACATAGTCAATAGTAGTATTTCCATTAATGAACTTCAGTCTTCCTCTTCCTCTTCCCTTAGACCACTTCCTTGTCTCCAGTGAGGTTTCTCCTCCATTATCTGGAGTCCCTCTGTTATCCCAGTTACTACTAGCTTACCCCCATATTAGAGAAAACCTATGCCCCTTCACTTTCTGGAATTGGCTACTCTCACTTAACATAATATTTTCCAGGTGAGGTCCTTCCATTTTCTTGCAAAAAAAACAAAACAATAATAATAGTAGATATAACAATTAAAAATAAGAACAAAAGGTGAAGGTGAAAATAGAATGTTCTATCAGTAATAAAACACTATTCTCTTTGATGCCTCTACATAATTGCTTATAATGAATTTTGTAGTATCAAGTTACTTTCTCTTTCTCTGAAGTGAGAATTTATTATATACTGCACTGTCACTGAAACATATTTTTATAGGGCTTTTAGAAGCTGTATTGATACTTGATGATATGTTGAGGGTTATTCTAACAAAGGTTTTTATTTTCTTAGCAAGGTCAGCGTTGGACTCAGCTGCACGTTGTAAGTATTTTATCTCAGTATTTTACAAATGGTTTATTTTGTACTATTTTAGGCTCATGAAAGCTTATATTCAAGCAATATGGGTAGTTCAGTATGTGCAAAACTGATTTAGAAATTGGTTCTTGAAATTACAAGGATGCTATTTAGTTAGACAGCTCACTCTTCTTGGTATTTATTCATACTGGGTATTTTGTGCCATTAGTGCTTTTTAGCTCTAGTATTATAAGTTCAGAAAGTGATGGAGGAGTAAAAGAAGAATTCCTAGTTAGAGCTAGTATATGGACAAATAATGGGATGTGGGACATTAGGCTTTTTAGTGATCCTGGGAGATAACTTGTATTTATGCATCTGTGGATTTTGCAAAGTAAAAACTTAAAATCTGCTATATCCTGAAATTTAAAGATAAACTCAAGAATAACTACATGAGGTATATCTGTACTCATCAGTATCATATTACTTCATCCATTTATATCAATTATTGGTTTGTTTTTGTTTTTTCTTTTTTCTTTCTTTTTTAGGTTCTTTGAAACCTTCAGGGAAAAATATTATAAAATATTCTAGCATATGTTTTAAATTATATCTTGATGTTTACATAATGCTTGTTTTGATTTGAGATGCAAAACAAACTAATTATAGAGTCTGTTAGCTTGTTTTCTTAAAAAAAATGTTTCCTCCCCCAAAGCTACAAAGCCTCCCAGATACAAATGTGGTATCTCAAAAGCTTGCCCTGAGAAACATTTTGCATTCAAAATGGCAAGTGGAGCAGCCAATGTGGTGGGACCCAAAATCTGCCTGGAAGATAATGTGTAAGTATGTGTTGATTTGGAACTGTAAGATGTGCTGTTTACTAAATTATAGCCAGTGAAACCTGGCTATAATTGTTTACTAAATTATAGCCAGTGGAACTTGAATTGAATAGATCTTAAAATGTACTGGACATGCTTTTACTGAAGAAAATGATTTCAATTATTGTTATATAGTGTTTCCTCAAGCATTTAAGGAATCTTAAAGTTACTGAATTATATATTAGAGATGACTAAGAACACAAGAGTTTTTTCAGCTTCCTGTAGAGGTGAGGAACTTCTTCTGACTGTATTCTCTGTCCTGCCCTATTTGGTAGCCTCCAGACACATATGACTATTCAATTTTGATTCTTATATACTAGGAAAGATATTGATTCATTTAAATTAATTAAAAGCTCAGTTTCTTAGTCACAGATGTCACATTTCAGGTGCTCAGTGGCCACATATGGCTCCTGGCTGCTAAATTGGGCAGTTCAGAGAAAGATTTCCATCGTAGTTAAGTACTGACAGCATTGCTCTGGAAAATGAATGTTTTACCTTACAACCAGCATCCTCCATTTTTAATATTCAGGTGCTGCTTGTTGATGTGTCAGATGACTCAGTGATAATAACCACAGGTCAGTCACTGTACATACTACTTGCTACTCGTCCAAATGGTTTCCTATGTTGAGAAACCTGATCTTTAAGATTTCTATTCCTTTCTTTTCACTCATGCCAGTGGTAAGCCATTGTTAATCCATTATCATCTGATTTCTCATTATACTAATCCTGTTTTACTGGTATGTAATAAAGTACTTGGGTTAAAAAAAAAAAATGTGTAGGTGTTTTAAAACAATCCTGCCCCTTTTACCTTGTTAAACTAGAGAAGACCCCAAGGTTTGATTCTAAATTATAGGGCAAAAGTTCTTTTGCAATACCTAACCCACAGATTATCTTTGGACACTTACTCTCCTCCCTTGAAACATGTAAGTTTAATGGAAAGAAGAGATCAGACTCTTTTTGACTAGCAGGTTTTCTACCCACAGATTACATATGTCAAAAAGGAAAGTATGTAGCCAGTAGAGCCTGGTAAAACAGTCCTGGGCTTGGAGCCAAAGAATTTGGTTTGAGCATGGTGGGCATGTCATGTAGAATTTGTGCTATATTTCAGTTTCTTTAACCATACAATTGAGGCTGGCCACTGATCCAGCCTCAATTCAAGAATCATTCTGCCATTCCCCTGAGAGATTAAATAATTGATGAGATTTTATAGCTAGGCCTCAGGTCATAAAGCTAGTCTCCATAGAAAGGCTGAATAATTGGCCAGGGATCCCCAGTGAAGACACTGCCAAGACCAGGCTGTTGGGCAATGCTTTCCCCAATGTATTCTATTTCTATATTGAAAGCTTAAAAAAGTTTTTAGAAAATGTTTGAGACTGAATTTTCTAAGCATCATTCATTTACCTGTTCAACAGGTATTTATTGAGCATAGCCCTCTTGTTGGAACTTACAGTCCAATAGGGGTGACATTAAATGCAAATCATTGACAGTAAATTGTGACCCCCAGCTGGGCAGGCAGCAGGGTGTGGTGAATACTGGTGAGTTGAGCTAGATGAGATGTTCGACTTTAGACTGAGGATCAGGGAGTATTCTAAGACAGCAACCTACAGCTTGAGAACTGAGGGATGAGAAGAAGAGCCAGGTGAAGAGTGGAGAAGAATATCCTGGACCAAAGGATGAGAGTGCGCCAAGACCCTAAGAGGAGAAAGCTCTGGAGAGAAGTGAATTGGGACCGGCTCTAGCACCTAGCAGGCAAAGGGCAAAGGGTTGACTTTTTTTTTTTTTTTTCATGGATATATTGAGAAGTTGTTGAAGGTTTTCAAACTCAGGCATTTTATGATTTCATTTATATTGAAAAAATTATCTGGCTGTGAAGCATGATAGATGAAGTAGAATAGAGAGAACTGTAGGAAAGCTACTACTGCCTCTGTATTGGTAGCAGGCTTTTTTGCTTTATACTTACTAAAATATATAAATAAAAATACTAAGTAGGAATTTTAATATTTTCTTGCACCTGCTCCGAATACATGCAACTCCCTATGGAGACTGCTCTTCCAGATCAGTGTGTCTCTCTAGGAGTGATTTTGCTCTCCAGGGGACATCATCATTTGGGTTTGTCACAGCTGTGGAGATGCTACCTGCAGAGACAGATGTGGTTAAATATTTTTCAGTGTACAAATTAACCCTCCACAAGAATGATCAGGCTTTAAATGTCATCACAGGCTAAGTTTGAGAAACTGATACAGACAAAAATGGAAATTAAAATTTGGATGGTGGTCATGATAATTACAAGTAAAGTCAAGATATGTTAGATTAAGGTTTTGAGCATATTAATTAGACATGGAAAATCCTAGGTATAAACCTCAGATGTCACACAAATTGAGAATTGCAACTCTTATTTCCTTTGTTAGAGAACCCACTGAAACAGGTTCAAGTTAAAACTTTCATCTAAGACATACTTGTTTGATTTCAGTTTGTATGAGGTTAACATTAATATTTCACCTTTCATTATAATATTAGTGTTTGGTACAAGCATACATAGGAGTCCAGCCGTGATGGCCCATTCCTATAATCCTAGTACTTTGGAAGCTGAGACAGAAGGATTACAGGTTTGAAACCAGATTCAGCAACTTAGTGAAACATTCAGTGGCTTAGTGAGACCCTGTTTCAAAACAAAACAAATAAAGGGACTGGCAATGTAGCTTAGAAGTAGAATGCCCCTGGGTTCAATCCCCAGTACCCTCCTCCCATACATACACACACACACACACATACAAATAAATAAATAAAAATAATATATAGGAGATTACCCCCTCCCTTAAAAACAACAGGGAACAAGATAGTATTTTTTTGGCTGTGAGAGCCAAGAAGTAAAATCAAGGATATTATTTAAGTAACTTTTGAAATGAAAAAGCCACTCTAAGCCCATGAGTAGTATATCGAAACAAAAACCAGCTAATAGATTTGGCTTGTGAGCTATAGCTTGCCAAACCCAATGTTAATCATTATAAGAAGTAGTACCTAGAAGCTGTGTTAGAAGATATATAATGAGGTGCACGTGGTGGCGCACACTTGTAATCCCAGTACTTGGGAGGCTGAGACCAGAGGATCTGGGTTTGGGGCCACCCTCAGCTACTTAGTGAGGCCCTCCGCAACTTAGTGAGACCCTGTTTCAAAATAAAGAATAAAAAATAGGACTGGGGGTGTAGCTCAGAAGTAGAATGCCCCTGGGTATTCTCGTTCTCTCTCTCTCTCTCTCTCTCTCTCTCTCTCTCTCTCTCTCTCTCTCTCTCTTGTTCTCTCTCTCTCTCATATATATAATGATTATATAATCATTTCCTTTAGATTTTTGCCGGAAGCTTTGGGATGGGGCAGGGGAACCTTCATATTCATGAGAGATAAAAGAAGATACTTCAACTTCTATTAGCAGTGATTAACCTTTACACATTTTAAATCTTCAGTGGTTTGTTTTTAAACAGGTTTTCCGTTTTGAATTCCAGCTTTAAAAATTGATAAGCTGCTGCCCTCTTGTGGGAAGCCTGTGCCATGTTTTTGTTATCTCTATTTCTTTGCTTTATGATGGATTTGAGTTTTAACCACAACAGCATACTCTGAGATGCTTTCTACTTGGAAATGTCACTGTAGCATTTAATCGTTCATCCAACAAGTTAATCGTAGCTGTTACTTCTAAATATTAATGATAGAGTTTACTTATCTAACATATTTCTGGAAAGAGTAGAGCAAATGCATTTGGAAACTTCCTTCTTCTTTGGTGTAGCCAAGCCAATAGTAATATGATAAAACATAGACCTTTTTAGGTGTGCTCAAGACTAATTCTTTTGTTTAAATAGATCTGAGATATAACTCATGCCATATACTTCACTCATTTAAAATGTGCAGTCAGTGGTTTTTAATATAATTCATAGGCATGTATAACCTCTGCCACAATTTTGGAAAGTGTTTATACATTCAAAAGAAACTGTACTAATCAGCTATTGCCTCCAATTGCCAGATTGTTTTCTAAAGTGGCTGAACCAGTTTACCTTAACACCAGTAGTGTATGAGGGTTCCAGTGTGTATAGCCATCTTAGTAGACATGAAGTGTTATCTCATTGTGGTTTTGATTTGCATTTCCCTGATAATTAATGATATCCAGCATCTTTTCATGTGCTTATTGGCCATGTGTATAACTTCTGTAGTGAAATGTCTATTTCAACTCTCTGTCCATTTTTTAAATTGTTATTTCTTTGTTACTGAGTTTTAGTCTTCTGATTGCATAATGTATATCTTTTTACCCCTTTACTTTCCATTATCAATATCACATTTAAAGTGAGTTTCTTATAGACAACAAGTAGTTGGGTCATGTCTTAATTTATTTGTTATATTTAAACTATTTACTTTTATTTGTTATGTTTAAACTATTTATAATTGTTAGCATTTTTGGTATATAATGGCTGTTTTATTATTTATTCTCTGGTTTTGTTTCTGTTTTTTATTGACTTCCTATGAATTTAATGAACCTTTTTGAAAATTTCCATTTTATTTATAGTGTTTTTGAATGCATCTTTTGTATAGCTTTTATAGTAATTGTGTTGTCTGGCTCTATACAGAAAGTTTTTAAACTCAAAGTCTAGACCTTAGAAAGGGAGGGAGTAAATGTTTAATTATGTAGATTAAGCTTAAAAATACATCTGTAGCTACTGTACTGTGAATAGCACAAAAAATTGTGGAAATAGTCCTCTAGTATTTGAAAACTTATCTGATTTAGTAAGCATATCACTTACATCATTTGACAAAGGAAGTTTCAACATAAATCACCATATTTTTCCTTACTATGTCCTACTCTTTAACATAAATACAAATATCATCCAATCTTTGTGTTAGAACTGCATTCATTTATCAATTGCAATTGCTATAGGTATGCGTTCCATTCAAGTCAATTACCACATTCTGTGAGAATCAGTTGGCTGTATGGAGTTTACAATAAAGAATTATATGTTTTATATGTGAAATTGTATGCTGCATATCCTTTACACCAGTAAAATTGATGTTTTGTACCTATGTATATGTATAGATGTATCAACATGTGGATATATGCCTATTTAAATAATCTGCATGCTGCCCTGTCTCTTAACCTTAACCAGCACACTGCTGGGAACATTACTATTACCTTGAATGTTTAAAATTGATAGTACCACAATTTTTGTTTAATAATTTTAATTGAACAAACTAAACTTATAACAAATGTGTCCCCCCCTCCATTTCATGGTGTCATTGTTTTATATAGTAGTCTGTGACTTGCCCATGTGGTAACTGTGGTTAGATAGTTATTATATGAATACAATGATCTTCCTGAATATAGATGTTAAATTGGTAATCTCTAGGAAAATGTCAACTAGATGAAATATTCATGAAAGACTGCTTCAATACTCTTCTTGCTTTCAAATTATAAAAGATTTAGGTAGCATATCAGTGCATTTCATGTCACACTGATACTGCAGAAAGTGGAAGAGATCATCTGTTGCTTAATCCCTTGAGAATGGTAGAGAGCATGTATATAATGTCCACATGCTTTAAAGGTATTCTAAAATGGTATTTAATAGTGTGACACAGAGCAGCATGAAGTACTCTAGTATTTCAGCCCTAATTTTTTAATAAATATTTTTATATGAGAAGTATATCTAATGGCATGACTTTTAAAATTATTCGATATTAGACTCTCTTCTGTGACTTAGAGACCTTTTAATCTCCTCTAAGTTGTTTAATACTTGATGTGTATGTAATATTTTTCTGTTTGGGGCATGACTTTCTAATATATGTTTATGTATAATATCTAATTCTAATAAATTTGTCTTTACTTTCTCCCCTTCAGTTTGATGAGTGGTGTGAAGAATAATGTTGGAAGAGGAATCAATGTTGCCTTGGCAAATGGTAAGAATAATTATTTTAGCTCATGTCTGTAGTAAGTGAATATTGTTGTGGCTCCAAAGTAAGATGCACCTTAGTATCAAGGGGTCAAGTTAGAAAGTGCCATTCTTGACGCTAAAGCCCTCCACTACCACCCCCCTGCCACACACACACATACACTTCCAAACCACCACAGATGGAGCTTAGTGTGTAAGTATTTATAGCATGCTCCTGGGAGTATCCCCGCTGTCTGCATCACGAAGAGAGCTTCCCATGAGGTTGTCAGGAAGAAACCAATCTAATGTTCAGTTGGTGAAATCTTGCTGCAGATTTTGGAATTCTGACCTAATATGAAGACAGGTACACAGGAATGAGTGTGTGTAAAATAACAAAGGATAATGGATAGATAGCTAGAGAATGAGTAAGAAATTATTATAATTTTTCAATATTGCCCACATTCTCATAGGTTAATTAGTATAAATAAGTTCATTGAATCCTGAATATCTTGAGTGTTGAAGAATTAAATCTGAAAATCTGACCCATGAAGTAAGGGCTAGCTGCATACTGATCCTCTGTGTTCTACAATGATAGCTGTCCTGTAAATCTGTATAGAGTGATTAGAAACCACCAGCCACCTTGCCCAGTTCGTAGTGTAGGAAAATTGTTTTTACTTCTTTCACAAGAGATAAATTCTTGCTTTCCTACTCTCTTCATTTTCTTAGGTTAAATGTTCAATATCTGTTTGTTTATTTAATCGATTTAAAGGGAAATAAATGTCAGTTTAATTTAAAAATGATGTTAATATAGAAAATGGAATCTACTTCAAGTTGATTTTTCTTTAATGTAAAAGATTATATATTTGGGGGTTATACCTAAATAAGGGAAGATGATAACATGTAAGAATTAAATACATCAAAATTTGAATTAAAATGGTCTACAATTAGTAATGAACTTGTGTTTCTACTCTTTGGTGTAAAAATTAATGAGACAGCCCTATCCAAAAATTACCCTTCAAAAAGATATTTCAGGCCGGGAATGGTGGCTCACACTTGTAATCCCAGCATTTGGGAGGCTGAGACCGGAGGATCCGGGTTCGCAGCCAGCCTCAGCTACCTAATGAGGCACTCAGCAACTTAGTGAGACCCTGTTTCAAAATAAAGAATAAAAAATAGGGCTGGGGGTATAGCTCGGAGGTAGAATGCCCCTGAGTTCCATCCCTAGTACCGCAAAAAAAAAAAAATATATATATATATATATATATATTTCAGTCATGCATATGATTCAGATTTTCAAGTTCTCAAAATAATTCCTTCTTTGCTAATGAATTCACATCAATCATTGGATAAAAACATTTGTCTTCTGCAATGTGTGGTATATTTGAGTTGCATAACGTGATCTGCATTCATTCTCTTTCAGGAAAAACAGGAGAAGTATTAGACACTAAGTATTTTGACATGTGGGGAGGAGGTATGTGTGAATAGTATTTAACACTGTGTTGTGTTGCTGGCACTAACTGAATCACCTCAGTATAATATCATGCCTGCCAATGAGAGAATAATGGTACCATTGTGTCTTAGTTCATTTGGTTTCTTTCTCTTTGCTTTTCACTAAATGTCCAGCTATATTGAAATGATCAAAATGTCTACAGTTTTTTTTGTTGAAAAATTGTTTATAGTGTGTAATTGTGAGATTTTAAAATAAAATCTTGAGTCCTGTTTTATATAGGATAACTAATTTAAAGGCCTGGGCTGTTTTAGGTTTCTATCTTGAAATTTAGGAAGAAAAATGTAAAGATTAGTATAACCAATTTAACAATTGATTTGTCCATATATAATTTTTCAGTCTCAATAATAAATGATAAGTAGGAGCCTTTGGCATATGAGATTTTAGAAAAGCTAAATCTCATCCTGTAAATTCATCCTAGTCAGTGTACTTCTACCTTCTGGGTGTGGTTGACTATTAAAGTAGATGAATATTTGAGAGAAGGAACAGAATTTTCTTTCTAATTCACTGGACTTGGAGCAATCCACATATATTTTTCCCTCCATATTTGGAAGTGCATCGAGGAATAGAAATAAATCACCAGCATGCAGAGGCCAGGAACTGGCAGCTTGAAGAAGAGCAATCCCAAAGCAAAGAGTTTCTTCTTCCAGCAGGAAGGCAGGCCAGCACAGTTCACCTTCTGGTTCTTTAAGTTGCTTGGCACATCCCAATCCCATTTATATATTCCCAAGAGTTCAAAAGCTGTTAGACTCCCTGAAATTTATGTCAAGAGTTTTCAAACAGTTCAGCTTGTCTGACAGTTCTTCAGCTTATAAAATAAGATGCTGCATAGTGTTTATTTCTTAAATAAGATTTGGAGAACATTTCATAGCTGTCAACATTTGTGTAGATAAAATGTTACCATCAGTTTTTGACTCTAAAGGCATAATTGGTCCTACCAAAACTTACTACATAGAGACACTCTTAACAAAGCTGTTGTTGAAATCAGTACAGTCACTGGAAGCTCTGGGAGACCCCAGGCCTCTCCTCCCAGAAAGAGGATTCCTACTGAAAACATCACCCCAGTGAAGACACAGTTGTAGTTTACTGCCATCTTTGGATTTAATTGGGAATAATTTGTTGGCTGCTTTGTTTGATACCATTATTATAAAATATGACCAATTATAGAAAATATTTGACATCTCTGCTGTGGGAAAAAAAAAAATCGAGTAAATTTGAAGCCATAACCTAGATTTGTAGTGGCTTTAGACTCTGGCTGTAAGGAAACCTGGCATTTTAAAGAGATCAGATGTAAAAGGATTTATAGTACCTGATGTGTCTGTCTGGCATAGTCACTGAGTAGTTTATTTTGAAAGTCTTATATTTTGAAAGTCTTATGGACCTGATACACAAGATAATTTTAATAATTGCCCTAATTGGTTTAGATTTTAGTGATAGCCTACATTCCTTCCCCCAATTTATCACAGATGATAGACCTAGAAAATTCTTTAAATCTCTGTTTAGAATTTTTTTTTTTTTAGCCGGGCGTGGTGGCGCACGCTTGTAATCCCAGCATTCGGGAGGCTGAGACCGGAGGATCCGGGTTCGCGGCCAGCCTCAGCTACCTAGTGAGGTACTCCGCAACTTAGTGAGACTCGGTTTCAAAATAAAGAATAAAAAATAGGGCTGGGGGTGTAGCTCGGAGGTAGAATGCCCGAGTTCCATCCCCAGTACCGCAAAAAAAAAAAAAAAAAAAAGAATTTTTTTTTTTTTTAATTAAACATCTCTTTGAGAATTGGGTAAAAGCAGTATGTCCTCTGTCTTGAAAAGTACATGTACAAACAATTATACCTATCTTCAGAATCCATGAGCCCCTCTCCTGCACCTATAAGCTAACCCCGGGATCTTAGAATCAGGCTTTCTTCCATAGACTAAGTTATTCATATCTGAGTGATCCCAAAGGATTGCTTAAGTAAGTCATGCTTTAACATGACTTTGAGGTGGATTTTCTTGGGCCCCAGAGATATCAGTACAAAAGATACAGGATAAATCAGAAGTGGGAAATTATAAGCGGATGGTAGGACCATATTAAGGCACAATCCTGACAATTTTTAAATTCATCCTAAGATTTGTCTTCCTTTTGGATTACTTTCTATTAGAAATTATTGTTTTATGGACAATTCATATTTTCTAATACTAATTTTAGAGATTATTTGTGATGATTACCCATTTAAAAAGAAAAACCCCAACACTTTCCTTTTCTTCAGATGTGGCACCATTTATTGAGTTTCTGAAGTCCATACCAGATGGAACAATAGTCTTAATGGGAACGTATGATGACGGAGCCACCAAGTACGTACACCTAAACCTTTATGCAGCTTTGTGGAGCTATAATTTATGATTGTAAAAGCAACACTTTTCCATTGAAAAAAAGGTTATTAAATGGAACAAGGTAACCAATCTACCAGATAAACACAATCTGCATTTTAAAAAGTATTTCCTTCCTATCATTCCGTGTGTACATTTATCATGCATATATTGTGAAATTAGAATCACATTGTACATAATTTTTAAAATTTTTATTTGTGTGCCTGTGTGTGTGTGTGTGTGTGTGTGTGTGTGTGTGTGTGTGTATGTGTGTGTGAGATATATATATATATACATACACACATACACACACACACACACACTGGGGATTGAACACCTGGGCTCTCACACATGCTAGGCAAGAGCTCTACCATTGAGTTATATTCCCTACTTTTTTATTTTATTTTTTAGACACTGTCTTGCTAAGTTGCTACAGCAGACCTTGAACTTGTGATCCTCCTGCCTCAGCCTCCTAAGTAGCTGGGATTAGAAGTGTGTGGTACCATGTCCACTTCTACTGTATATTCTTAAATTGTTTTCCTTGATATTAATATTCCTCACTAGTATTTTTTCATCCCTCACCAGCAGTTCATATAGGCTCACCTTTATTAAAAATTTTCCCTATTACCATATTTTTTAGTCTTATAAATAACATTGTGACATTCTTTTACATGATTTATTTTTCTTTTCTTTTTGGACTTTTTTTTTTTTTTTTTTTTTTTTTTTTTTTTTTTTTTTTTTTTTTTTTTTTTTTTTTTTTTTTTTTTTTTTTTTTTTTCTTTTTTTTTTTGCGGTACTAGGGATTGAACTCCGGGGCATTCTACCTCTGAGCTACACCCCCAGCCCTAGTTTTTATTCTTTATTTTGAAACCGAGTCTCACTAAGTTGCGGAGGGCCTCACTAGGTAGCTGAGGCTGGCTGCGAACCCGGATCCTCCAGTCTCAGCCTCCCGAATGCTGGGATTACAAGCGTGCGCCACCACGTCCGGCTTTCTTTTTGGACTTTTGATCATAATATCAGAGTAAATTCCTAGAAGTAGAATTAGTGGTCAAATACAATTGTGGTATATTTTTCATAAGTTTAATAATAGATGGTTCTTTTATAACTTTTTTTTTGAGATTGTATACACTGTAAAAATTTGGAAAATATAGAAAAACACAAAGAAGAAAACAAGTTATATAGTTTGTCTCACCACATAGGGTAATCATTTACTCACTACACACATTTTCTTCATTTTAAGTATTTAGAATGATAGCATTTCTAGCATATTTTCCTCCTTAGGTGGTGGATATTTTCTCATATCAATAAATAGTCTTCATAACAATATTGTTCATATCTGCCTAGTCTAATCTTAACATTTTTTGAATAATCCATATGTATTTCTTTATATTTCTTGAAGTAGTATGAAATTAAAGAGTGGATATTTTTTAAATAGGATTTTTAAAAAATATATAACAAATATATATTTTCTCAGAGCTTCATGGCACTTATTGTTAATTCTTTTTAAAGTCCCAATTCTGAAAGTTTGGAAAAAGTATCTTAATTTCCTTTCAAAAGAACATGCCTTCTTTGATTAATCATGAAATTAGAGCCAGGCATGGTGGCTCACGCTTGTAATCCCAGCATTTGGGAGCCTGAGACTGGAGGATCCAGGTTCGCGACCAACCTCAGCTACCTAGTGAGACACTCCACAACTTAGTCAGACCCTGTTTCAAAATAAAGAATAAAAAATAGGGCTGGGGGTATAGCTCGGAGGTAGAATGCCACTGAGTTCAATCCCCGGTACTACAAAAAAAAAAAAAAAAAGAAAGAAATTAGATATTTTTCACTTTTTTTAGTATATTCTTTTTTAAATTGTCTTGATGATGATGCATGTTGACCCATATTTATTTGTAAAAGCCCTTTATATATTTAAGATAATAAACATTTTCCATATTAAAATGTATTTTTTGGTACATCATTTACTTTCAGTTTTGTAAATTTATAGTGCTTTTGACTTTTTATCTTAGCCTAATTTTTAAGTAGCTGAGTCTGGAGGTTTTTTTACTTCTATACTTAAACTTAAGAAGTATTTTTCCTCCTCTGAATTAGATTTTTAATAGATTTCTCTCTTCCAGTGATTTCACTTTTTCCTATATTTCTAAAACTCCATTTGTAACTTCTCAGCGACTTAATGTCTAACACTAGGTCCTTATGTTGACTTCACTTTGTTTTTGGAATTTGTTTTCTACTGACCTATTTCTGTTTCCAAAGATACTGTTCAATTACTTAAAGGTATTTTATTAAAGTTAAGTGTACTTCATACCTCTCTGATGGAGCTAAACTCCTTTTAACATTCTTCTTTAAAAAGAAAAAAAATCTTGAGCCAGACATGGTGGCACACGCCTATAATTCTAGTACTTGGGAAGCTGAGCCAGGAGGATGGCAGGTTTGAAGCCAATCTCAGCAACTTAGGGAGGCTCTCTGCAACTTAGTTAGACCCTGTTTCCAAATAAAAATAAAAAGGACAGGGGAGTGTAGCTCAGAGATAAAATGCCCCTTGGTTCAGTTCCCAGTACCTCAGTCAATCCATCCATCCATCCATCCTGTTAAAGTTTTAAAGTCTCTAAAATTATAAAATTCACACAGGAATATAGCATGTCTTTCTTTTTGTTGATTTTTTTTAGATTTACTTAATATATAGTTACATTATTACAGATTTACATGAAGAAAGTAGTGCTCCATTATGAATGAATTACTCTGAAGTAGTTTCATTAACATTGGTCATTTTATCTGGTTCAAGTAAAGATATAAAGATCTATTAAATCTTTAAGTTGAAGGTTAGTATAAAATATGAAAATTCAGCCATTTCCATGTAGCTTAATATAACCACACAGAATGTAATTAGGATTTTCTTATTAAACAAAACATGTAACTTGTTCTTTGCTTTGGCTGAGAGAATAGGATATTACGTGTATAATTTGAAGCTTTAATATAAAAAGCCCCCCTTTTCCAACTGTATACACATGGCCTTTCTTCTTTACCAGATTCTTTTGTTATTGTACCTGGTAGGAATTGGAATTGTTCTCTTTAATCTACTAATATGCTAATAATAAATTACAACCTAACAGAAGGATTTCAGTGTGGATGCCTTTTTAGAGTGAGGATGCTACCTGAATTAGCATCCAGGCCTTGCAAGATTCCCTTGGAATATGTGCAGATACCTCCACTGGATTCCCCACCCACTAAAGGTGCCAGTTCCCTTGCCATTTCTCTACTTTTACACAACAAAGATGTGTAAAGAAATGTTTTGTTCTCAGGGTGGGCTCCCTCTGAATTCTGCCTGACAGTCTTTGAATTGGATACCTGGTATACCAGAACACTAAATATGTTCTCCAAGTCACTTGATACTTCAAATGTTTGAAGCTAATTGGCTTTCTTTTAGTTTTTCTCTTTGCCAGGATCAATACAGGCTCTTTTACCTTTTATCATGTTAGGTTTCTAGTTCATTTTGCCTTCCTGGCTATATGTCTTGTGTTTTCTTTAGTTGATTATTGTCTCTCATAAAAATGAATGCACCAAATTAAACACAGTGTTCCAGATGTGGTCTGGCCAGTACAGGGTATGATGGAGACTCTAGCTTGCTATGTTTTAGAGATTACATTTCTTTGAATATTCATGTAGACTAGTACTATATTAGTTTTCTTTAAACAGTCACATCACATTTTTGGCTCATGATTTTGGGGGTCAAGTTAAATTCTCAGATCTTTTCCTTTGATCTCAGATGTTGTTTTTGTTGTTGTTTTTCAACCACTGACAAATCAGGTCTTTCTCTCCATTCAGAACTTGATTTTGTGTAACTTAAAAGAAGGACTTTATATTCATTTATTCTTGTTAAATTTAATTTTGCTGATTTGAGCCTGCTTGGTCTCGATTCTGACTCTTGGTCTATGAGGTTTCCATGACCTAGGCTTTGTACTGTCTCCAAAGTCCTTATGTCTAAATATAAGTCCTTGACAAAAATGTTTACCAAGGGCAGTGTGCCACCCTGTTAGAGGCTTCCTCCTCTAAGGGATCCATCTATTAATCAGCTGCAGAAACTACTTTCCAAGCAGCTGTCAATGTACCTCAGTAGGCATTCTATCCAGCTGCAGTTTTATTATTTTATTCACAGAGGCTGTTTTCTGAGACTATCAGATGCTCACTTGAAATTCATGGACAAGGCTAATTACAGAACCTTGTTCTCCTGCCCACATAGCTGGAATAGCTGAGACATCGTTAACTTGGCTTCACTTACTCCTCTCTCCTTCCCACCACTCCCCCTTTCTTTCCTTCTTTCATCTTAATGCTCATAGGATCTCTTTGCTGTCTTCCCTTCTAGAATTTTGGTAGGAATTGGCATTAGTTTTACTGGATCATTGTTTTAAGGCTTTTCCTTGCATTTTTTTGAAAGCTGGAATGTTAACTTTTAATGTCTTTGCATGTCTATTTTCCATTTTCTAAGATAACTGACACTACCTTGAAGATTATATTAACAAATTCCTTCAGAACCTAAGCATGTGCCCTGTGTGGACCTGGAGACTTAGATTTACTTTAAAGCGCTTACATGGGCCTTCTTGAGCTGCTGTTCCCTTTGGTTAATCAAAGAATGCTCAACTCCCTAGACAGCCAGCCATGCTTTCGTGAGGCAAAGTCTAAGGGGGAACCAGGTCCATGTGTCCAAGAGTCTCTCTGAAGTTGAATTAAAGAGAACATGTTTACTTCTTAGGGCAGAAAATTCTGACAACACATGTGAAATGTTGTCAACTGGTGAAGCTTATTAGAGACTTGGTGCTTGGTGTTTTTATTGGGGCTTGTCACATAGGCACTGTCTACCTAACCCATCCCCAAATTCATGATGCCTAGACAAAAAGTAGGTGTTCAGCATAAACTGCATTATTTCAACACACAGGTGCAAGGGACCATTCTTGTCAGCTCTGGAAAGGGTGGGAGTCCTCCCTAAATCCAGGAGTCCAGATGCCAGCAGAGGCTAATCTTGTTCTCTGTCCTTTCTGAGGATAGAAACCTCAGGCTTGATACAGGAATACTTTCCTTCACAGGACCTCAGAGGTTCTCATAGAAAACCAAGGAGAGAGATTAATGGACTCAAAACATAAATTGATCTCAGTCTAAATTCATTCATACAGATTATATCACTTCTGAAATTCAAAAGTACAAAAGCAACAATGACCAACTGTCCTTTAGTATATTTCTTAGTTGTTGCAACTCTTAGGTAAGAAAGATTTTACTTACTTTTTGTAAGGGTCAGACCTGCATTTGGATAACCACCATCTTTTGGGGAAAATATTGTGTATAAGTGGGCAATACCATCCCTTGAGGAATGCTAGAATGAAATACAGATACATATATAAGATTGTACATTTATCACTGCATCTTTCTGGTTATCACTTACAGAAGATAGACTTTCAGGGGTGTGCTGAGTAGTTATTTTTTGAAAAGTATTGGCGGGGGGGGGGGTAAGCCAAATAAGTTTGGGAACCTTTGAAAGCAATTCCTTGTCATTTGTGAACTTAACATTCACAATTTCTCCTATTCATGAGCAGACATAAAGACCTGTGAATGACAATTTGTAATTCTTCTGAGCTGTGAATGTGAATGGAGCCCCCAGGGCTCCTTGCCCAGGGAGTCTACTGCACCCCTCTTCATTTCAGTACAGTTTATTCTTGTTACAGCAGCGGCACAGTTCTGCTAGTGTTGATGCAAGTGAAAAGTTCTAAGAAAGTAGCCAGAAAATAGAACGTTTGGGTAAACTATATGAGTGGAGTTGCATAGTCTTCCAAATCCATGCATTTTAACCTATCTGGAAGCAAACAAAACTGTGTTCCAACAATAATTTCAGGGAATTTCCCCAATACAAAATCTTTTATCCAAGAGAGTGAAGAAATAGAAAGTGATTCCTAATTCTTTAAGTCTGGGCACAGGAAACAAGACTGTGGAGAAAGCAGGTGCACACAGTACAGAGACATTTCACCTCCCTGTAGTTCAACTGATTATAACACATCATTTGATATAGACATGATCCTGGAGGGCTGAATATTCCAGGGGCTATCGCTTGTTTTCTCACTGATTCCAGGGGATTCTTCCAGCTGGCCACAGTGCCTGAACTGTGGTCAGATCTACTCCACTGGATGTGGTTTGCAGAAATTAGGAAAGCTGAATGATACATGTAGTTTTTGTTGTTGTTGTTGTTGTTTTTAAACAGGGCTTAAAAAAAAAAAAAGTAAAGCATCCCTCTTACCTATGTTAGCTATATGAGAACTGTTCCTAGTGTTTGTTTCAGTAAGATTAATTAAAGGAGTGAACAGAGATTGGGATGGGATATTTAAAATAACGCTGGAATAAATATGGGTCTTCTTCGCTGACTTCCCTGTCATATACAAGTAGGAAAGGAGCTTTGCCTCAGGTGTTAGCAGAACAAACCTCTACTTGACCTAGAAGATATGCTCTAGGACTTCATGTCAAATAATCTGTACAAATGACCCTTAGTTATCTTTTTTGTTCTTTTTTTTTTTTTTTTTTTAATATATAGTGTTTATCTACTTAGTTTCTTCTCTGCTTTTAGAGCAGGGAAAGAGAGAATCACGTGACATTAGAATAATAACCCAAACAAGAATTTTAGTGGCATCTTTCAACTAGTAATTTCTCTTGTGGCTAGTTTATCATTGCCAAGGTAAATATTTAGCTGCTATGTTGTTAATGTTCCCATTTTTAGAAAATAACTGAGTAACAGTTTATATTTCTAGTCTCACAAAATTTTTGTCTTAAATAAAACATAATGCTAAAAACATCCAGATTTCTATCAACATTTACCATTATTCTCTTCACATGTAACTTACCAAGGGTTTAGTGGAGATGTGAAGTGATCATTTTACAAAGATATTGGTTGCTCTTGTATTAACCTGGGTAGGCATCTAATGGCAGTATCTATTATTTATTTGATGACTGCAATTAAAATAATTAAATAAAGGTGAATTATTATTGTGAGATAGATATCTCAAAGGTACTTCCTAGTAGGATAAACTTAAAATTAATTGCTGGGCTTTATGTCTTTTGTCACTAAAGAATTCAAATAGGGATTTATTCTGTAAAAATTTTGATTCTTGTTTTTATTTAAGCCATGTTTTCATATTTTGATTTATGTCTGTTAAATATCCTATGTGAATTAGTGCTAAATATGATACAGTTCCTGCCCTATGTTTATTGTTGTATTCTTTCTCTCTTCTTAAGACTCAATGATGAGGCACGGCGGCTCATTTCTGAATTGGGAAGCACATCTATTACTAATCTCGGTTTTAGAGACAACTGGGTCTTCTGTGGTGGGAAAGGCATTAAGACAAAAAGCCCTTTTGAACAGGTTAGTGTTTCATAATTAATGGATAAAAACATATGTGTAAAACCTTTCAGTACATATTCCCCTCTTGTTTTTTGAAAATTAGATAAAGCAGTTATTAATTGTGTTTGGATATTTTTCATATGTTCTTGATAATCATTTATTTTGAAGTTATTTTGAAGTAACTATGGCACTTCTTAAATTTCAAAATGTAAAAATAAACTTAAAATTCTGCATGTTTTTCCCCCCTATATAACAGTGCTTTGAAATACAATTACTTTAAAGCCTTTTAAGAAGCATTAGTTATTAAGGATTTTAAGTAAGCTTTAATAGTAAAATCAGTTCAGTTTGGAAATACTGTAGAACTTAATGGAATGTAAACTTTACCTTTTTTTTTTTTTTTCCTGGTACTAGTGATTAAACCCAGGGGCACTCTAAGTGCCCCAGCCCTTTTTATTTTAAAATAGGGTCTCACTAGGTTACTGAGGTTCTTGCTGAGTTGCTGAGACTATCCTCAAACCTGTGATTCTTCTATCTCAGCTTCTCAGGTACTGAGATTACAGGGTACACCCCCACACATGGTAAAACTTTACTTTTTAAATAACAAATGATTATTTTAAAACATCTGCAGTGTTTAAAAGGTCTGTTTTCTGAAGGTTGCCATGTACGTGCCAGGCACCAAGGGTTGGTCAGTAATTTGTATCACCTCATTTTTGACATGAGTGTTACTGAAGTGAAAGTAAGTGAAGTATGTGGTTGTCAATCAGTCCTCAAGGTTTTTTAAACTGTACACTATTACTGTGTTTCAATAGCACATAAAGAACAATAAGGATACAAACAAATACGAAGGATGGCCTGAAGTTGTGGAAATGGAAGGATGCATCCCTCAGAAGCAAGACTGAAGGGAACGTGGAGAAAATCAAAGGACATGCACTTTCACTGTTAATGAGAGAGCTATAAAGAAGAAACTACGTGTAAATATTTTAATAGCATGCATCCATCTTGGTGT